>JABWTJ010000110.1:1282612-1533285 GCA_016801875.1 Solanum sitiens | reverse complement strand
ACCAATATGATGACTTCAAACCTATTAATCCTCATACTAGGGCATAAACACCATATACAGTCAAATATATGATAGGCTAATTAAGGTTACGCACCCGAGGCTTCATCAGAAGTGACTTCCCCTGCACTCCTGGACTTGAGTGCGAAGAATCATTGCCTCTTTAGAGCCTCTTCATTCAGGCCATTAGTCTGAACTCTCTCCGTCCCTTGTTCTTGACTCCTCCTATTCGGACAATCTTTCACCATGTGGCCCGGTTTTCCACAGCTGTAACAAGCATTAGAGCCCATCATGCACTCTCCTCCATGCAGTTTGCCACACTTCCTGCAAGGTGGCCTCTCCTGAGGTGTATCTACTCCATTATTTCTCTTAACTCTGGACTCAGAATCCCTATCATAGTGACTCTTGGATGAACTTGACTCCCCTTGGTGGGAGAGCCCCTTCTTAAACCTGCGCTGCTCACGGACGCCAAAGTTGTTCCTGTGGCCTCCATGACTGGGTCCTGCCTGATCTTGAGGCCTAGGCCTCCTAGCATCACGAACACCTCTCTTTTTGCGGCTGTCCTCTACCTACTGGACATGCACCATTAACCTGGAAAGATCCATATTATCATGGAGCATAGCAGATCGACACTCCTCCTCCAGGTCTCCATTGATTCCTGTGAGGAACCTGCTCATCTCATCCCTGCTGTTAGAAACCAGGGAAGTAGCATACCTGGGAGATTCCAACAAGGTTCAGTATTATTCTTATTCTTACTATTAAATACTTGGGGAAAAACAACATACCTTGACAGCTTAACAAACTTCAGGGAATACTCCCTGACTGTTATGGAGCCTTGTTTGAGGTTGATGAATTCCTCAACCTTAGCCTCCCTCATCTCCCTGGGAAAGAATCTCTCCAGAAATGCTGTCTTGAACAGCTCCCATGTCACTGGTACTCCAACTAAGACACGGCGATCTTGCCACATCTTGCACCAAGTCTATGCAACATCCTTGAGCTGATAGAAAGCCAGCTCAGCCTTCTCAATGTCAGTGGCCCCCATAGCCACCAGAATCTTATGCACCTCATCTAAAAACTCCTGAGGATCCTCCGATGTCTTAACCCCTGTGAAAATGGGAGGATTCATCCTCGTGAAATCCTCAGTCTGTCAGCCATGCTACGGACCGGTGGGTTCTCCCTCTGAACATCCTGTCTGTTGACCTTGGCAGTCATAGCCTGGTCCTGCATGGTAATGGCCTGTGCCATTTGGGCCAAAGATGCCCACACCTCAGCATCAGTCAACCCAGCTGGGTTAACTGGCATGGCCACTCCTTCAGCTGGAGCCTGGGGTAGATCCTGATCACCCCTAGCAGCTGCTCCTCCTCTCCTCCGACCAAATCCTCTCCTAGTGTTCATTCTCTGGAAAAACCAAAAAGGATTGATGTTAGACACGCTCATAACACCAAGAATTCAGACATTTAGAAAAGCACGATAAGATCAGAAGAAGGGAAACTTTCCTACGCATCATGCAGTCTCTAATCCAGGATAGTGGTGCACTTCACTACCATGACTTAGAAACTACTCAATGTGGTTGATGTGAACTTATTATTTTCGTAATTTAACCTAGTGCTCTGATACCAACTTTGTCACGACCGGAATCTAGACCCCAGACGAGACCGGCGTCGTTGACCTCTCAGAGGTCGCAGACAAGCCTACTTACGTCATTCTTACTTTACATAGGTTAATTTTAGCGGAAAATTTGAAACTTTTCGTTTCTAAACATTACTTACTAAACTTTTCTAATACGTTCGTAATTCGTTCAACATCAACCATCTAAACATTAAGAGATAATCAAATGAAAGAAATAGTTCAATAACATAATCGTATAATTGCCAAAATGGCATCCATACATAGTCTGAATAAAATAAGAAAGAAACGCTAGTGGAACATGCTCCACTAGATCAACTCCTAAACTAAGCTAGAACATAGACAGTAGCATCCTCGAAAGCATGAGGACCTACCAAAAACCGGATGAATGCTGGACGTCCGGATAACTGCAGCGATGATCCTGTAGCTCTACCGTCCACCTGTGCCTGCACCTAAAATAGTAGAGTTTGTATAGGGTTAGTACACACTTGTACTAAGTATGGGTATATGCAAGCACACACCAAGGACATGCATGAGAAAGAATAGCTCTTTCCTAACAACATGATTTTTGGAAGTCAAGTCAGTGGACTTGCCAAATTGAGATTAGGAAAGTTTCCAAATTTGGATTAGGAAAGTAAGTGAGCTTTCCAAATTTGGATTAGGAAAGTGATACCAAGAGGATAATATACATCATCATACTTTTCACATTTGCACACAGCACATAACATTTACACATAGCACATATCATATAGCATACAGTACATTTTTCATGTAGCACATAACTTCTTTCATATTATTTATTCATATGCCATGAGACCTTGGAATCATGGACTTGACATTAAGACATCCCAGAAATGAGGGCTCAACATATGGGACCTCAACTAGGGAATCTTCATTAGCAAACACAGAGTCTGCTTCATTCATTCATACGTACTTCATTTCATTTCGTTCATAGTCCAGTGTAACCATCGGTTATATCTAGGATGTAGTTTATGACTTTTATTAGGTTCGTTGTGCAATGACCAAGAATGACCTAATGTCATTACTTGATCCTAACTCACCTTTTGATTATCCTATCCTAACACATTTGGTATCATTCATTTCATTGTGTACATCATTTGAGGCTGGCCTCATTCATTCATTGGGAACTTTAACTTTAACCGACATAGATCATGTGAGCATCATGAAATCCAGTGTCTCCCCCACACCGAAAAAAGGTGGAATCACCGGCCAAAGTGATCCAATAACATGCTAGCATACATGGGAATTTAACCCCGCCAGATCCCTATATTGGCAGTATAGGTTCGAAGACTAAGAGATATAAGGAGACCCATACCCGGCAAGCCGGATAGTCTCATCGCATGAGAGTTACGTGAACCTCCGTCCTTCCCGAAAGAAGGCATCACCGCTCATAGCTAGTCTATCGGTGCTCAGTATAAAGTTCCATTACATTCAACTCATACGTCATGGAAGCTGGCTTCTAGTATGAGGACATCATAGCTCATTAGATGATTTCTCATCTCATCATTCGTATTGAGTGTGTTAAGCTCAATACTCTCATTAGAGTATTCATAGAGACTGGTCTCTTCATTATCTTACACTCTCCTAGGTGAGTATGTATTGGTAACATTTTCATAGGCTCTTTTGAGATTATTCTCATCATTTACATTAGCCTCATATCATGTTGTCACCACATTCATTATCATTAGCACCTTTGCTTTTCATAGTTACTCCCCTCTTATTATGTGAATGTTCATTTCATCATTTCATTGTTCATCTCATCATATGCCAATGCACTTGGCCATTTAGTGTATTTACACTCATACTTAACCCTTCTAGGGTTCATCATTTCATTTCATACGTCTTAGGTTCACTTACTTTTGAACGTATGTTAGACTTATGAGTCTATACACACAAGCCATGAGGCTTCATTCGTAGTTCATTAAGTAATTCTTACATTCCTAAGATTATGTAGTACAAGACTTATGTATCTTGTAATTATGCCAAGATCTTGAATTTGATCTAAGTAGGTGGCATTATTCTTGGATGATTTGTTCACGTATGACTTATGTATCAATCGGAAGTTTGGGCAAGGAATCCCAAGTCTTGAATCAATTGAATGTCATTTACATTATTAATTGATTTTATTCTAATAGTCATAACATTTTAACTCTAAGTCAAATCACAATGTTTATATTGAAGGTTTACTTTTCTACTTAAAGTCTCTCTTACATCCCGATGGGTTGTGGGTTCGAGTCCCCACAACCCCACCTTTTATTTATTTTTTTATTAACATGATATTCTCCTATTCTTTCTTAAACCAAGAGGTTGTGGGATCGAACCCCCACAACCTCTTTTATTTTCTCTTAATTTCGCTCAAGTAAGGAGGTTGTGGGTTCGAACCCCCACAGCCTCCTTCCTTTTAATTAATTTTTCGCTTAAGGGCTGTGAGGTGGTGGGTTCGAACCCCCACAGCCCCATAATTATATTTTTAATATTTTCTCTAAGTTAGGAGCATGTACAGTGAGGTCATGGGATCGAACCCCCATGGCCTCACTTGTTTTATCATTTAATTTCGCGGCAGTAGCTAAGGGGTTCGAATCCCCTTAGCCCCAACACCTTTTTCTTTTTAGTTTCCATTCTACTCTTCATGAATTCTGACCGAGGGGTGGTGGGTTGGAATGCCACTCCCCTCATTAATTTTTTTCTCTTATTCAAGCCCTTGCTCAGACCCAGGATCGAACCCCCCAGCCCTCACCCTTTGCCGTGTCTGTTTCGCCCAAGGATGAGGTCACGGGTTCAATTCCTAGTGGCCTCATTCTTTTATTTCTTTAGTAAATTTTCCAGATTCATATGCATTTTTATTTAGTCTATATTAACTTGTACAATGCTGGAAATTTTTAGTTACTTTTAACTCATAACATCAATGATTTACTTAGCTCATACATTCTTTCATAATTCCACTTCAACGTATTTTTAAGTGCATCCTTTAGAGAATTTATTCGCTATCAAATCCTTATTCAAGTCAGCCAGATTTCTTAATTATGAACATCACAATCTTCATGAGTTTGGGTACGTAAATTAACAAACACAACATTAGCAATTTTAATCCTCAAGGCCGAGACTCCAAATATGGCATACATTTTTCTTAATTTCGAACACACACATGGTTTGTCTTATCATAACTAACGTACATCCAACACATTAACATTTAACACAAACATCACATAATCCTAAGTCTACCAGCATTCATACCAACCTACATTCGTTGGGAGCTAATGACAGGGAGCATGAAATGGGGGACAATCCTAGTTTCGAAATAGAATTATCTGAGTCTTAAGGGTCTCTTAGGAAAGGGACCAAGAGTAAGAAGACCCATACCTTTGTTTTCTTGTTAAATCTCCAGAATGCTGCCCAAGAACCTCTCCAAAAATTAGTCCAAACACCCACACTCACACCTCACCCGACTAGCGTAGTATGCTTTGCTTAACATTACCGAATTGCTTTCTCTTTGTGTTTCTATTTTTCAAGTTCTTGATGAACTTTTGCCTTTACTTTATTTTTCTTTTGCTGATTGTTTTCTCACGTTTTCAGCCAAGAAAAAGAGAGTGAAAGAGAGAGAGAATTGTGCAAGAGAGAGTGGGGGAAATGGGAGATAGAAGTCTAGTAGAAGTAGGACTTTGTGGGTTTGAATTAGTCAACTCAATAATTAATCAAAATTAATAAAAATCTGATTTCTTTTTCCTAAATAAGCTAATATTAATTATTTATTAAAAACTAAGTTAACACATTAAAATAAAAGCAAGTTTAATCTTGCTTCTAGTGGGGTTCAAACCCGGGTGACCCCATTTTGCAAAAATGGGTCACTTCGGATTGCCCCACCCGAATTTCTTTATTTTTTTAACTTAATTAATTACTCAGGGTAATTACAATATTACCCTTGGCCTGGAAAAGACCATTTTACCCTTGGACCCTCAAAACTTAAAATTTCTTCTTTTGAGTCCGGTAAAAACTCTTTCGATTAAATCTCCATTTTCGTGAGCCTCACATGGTTGGTTCCAACCATTCCAAGCTCAATTAACTCCCCAAGTTAGTTGGCTTGTTCGTAGTAAGGGTTCTGAGGTCTAGTTCTACACGTATCAATATGTGTGGACCTTGGTCTAATCGCAAGCATTCTTGAAACACCTAAGTCTTGATCCTATTCATTTTTAGGGTTGTTACATTATCCCCCCCTTAGGAACATTCGTCCCCGAATGACACTACTCTTTACTAACAATAAGTATGTCATCAATAGAACCTACGCATACATAGGTACCTCAATACTTTCACTGGTGAATATCTTATTCACATATTAATATGATGGAACACCTCCTTGAAACCTACTAGTAGCTTTACATTAATAGACTAAAGAATTCTTCCCTAAACTAGTCTCATCAAAGGATACAACACAAAGTCAACATAAAAATCATATACATCAGCAACCAATATGATGACTTCAAACCTATTAATCCTCATACTAGGGCATAAACACCATATACAGTCAAATATATGATAGGCTAATTAAGGTTACGCACCCGAGGCTTCATCAGAAGTGACTTCCCCTGCACCCCTGGACTTGAGTGCGAAGAATCATTGCCTCTTTAGAGCCTCTTCATTCAGGCCATTAGTCTGAACTCTCTCCGTCCCTTGTTCTTGACTCCTCCTATTCGGACAATCTTTCACCATGTGGCCCGATTTTCCACAGCTGTAACAAGCATTAGAGCCCATCATGCACTCTCCTCCATGCAGTTTGCCACACTTCCTGCAAGGTGGCCTCTCCTGAGGTGTATCTACTCCATTATTTCTCTTAACTCTGGACTCAGAATCCCTATCATAGTGACTCTTGGATGAACTTGACTCCCCTTGGTGGGAGAGCCCCTTCTTAAACCTGCGCTGCTCATGGACGCCAAAGTTGTTCCTGTGGCCTCCATGACTGGGTCCTGCCTGATCTTGAGGCCTAGGCCTCCTAGCATCACGAACACCTCTCTTTCTGCGGCTGTCCTCTACCTACTGGACATGCACCATCAACCTGGAAAGATCCATATTATCATGGAGCATAGCAGATCAACACTCCTCCTCCAGGTCTCCATTGATTCCTGTGAGGAACCTGCTCATCTCATCCCTGCTGTTAGAAACCAGGGAAGTAGCATACCTGGGAGATTCCAACAAGGTTCAGTATTATTCTTATTCTTACTATTAAATACTTGGGGAAAAACAACATACCTTGACAGCTTAACAAACTTCAGGGAATACTCCCTGACTGTTATGGAGCCTTGTTTGAGGTTGATGAATTCCTCAACCTTAGCCTCCCTCATCTCCCTGGGAAAGAATCTCTCTAGAAATGCTGTCTTGAACAGCTCCCATGTGACTGGTACTCCAACTAAGACACGGCGATCTTGCCACATCTTGCACCAAGTCTATGCAACATCCTTGAGCTGATAGAAAGCCAGCTCAGCCTTCTCAATGTCAGTGGCCCCCATAGCCACCAGAATCTTATGCACCTCATCTAAAAACTCCTGAGGATCCTCCGATGTCTTAACCCCTGTGAAAATGGGAGGATTCATCCTCGTGAAATCCTCAGTCTGTCAGCCATGCTACGGACCGGTGGGTTCTCCCTCTGAACATCCTGTCTGTTGACCTGGGCAGTCATAGCCTGGTCCTGCATGGTAATGGCCTGTGCCATTTGGGCCAAAGATGCCCGCACTTCAGCAGCAGTCAACCCAGCTGGGTTAACTGGCATGGCCACTCCTTGAGCTGGAGCCTGGGGTAGATCCTGATCACCCCTAGCAGCTGCTCCTCCTCTTCTCCGACCAAATCCTCTCCTAGTGTTCATTCTCTGGAAAAACCAAAAAGGATTGATGTTAGACACGCTCATAACACCAAGAATTCAGACATTTAGAAAAGAACGATAAGATCAGAAGAAGGGAAACTTTCCTACGCATCATGCAGTCTCTAATCCAGGATAGTGGTGCACTTCACTACCATGACTTAGAAACTACTCAATGTGGTTGATGTGAACTTATTATTTTCGTAATTTAACCTAGTGCTCTGATACCAACTTTGTCACGACCGGAATCTAGACCCCAGACGAGACCGGCGTCGTTGACCTCTCAGAGGTCGCAGACAAGCCTACTTACGTCATTCTTACTTTACATAGGTTAATTTTAGCGGAAAATTTGAAACTTTTCGTTTCTAAACATTACTTACTAAACTTTTCTAATACATTCGTAATTCGTTCAACATCAACCATGTAAACATTAAGAGATAATCAAATGAAAGAAATAGTTCAATATCATAATCGTATAATTGCCAAAATGGCATCCATACATAGTCTGAATAAAATAAGAAAGAAACGCTAGTGGAACATGCTCCACTAGCTCAACTCCTAAACTAAGCTAGAACATAAACAGTAGCATCCTCGAAAGCATGAGGACCTACCAAAAACCGGATGAATGCTGGACGTCCGGATAACTGCAGCGATGATCCTGTAGCTCTACCGTCCACCTGTGCCTGCACCTAAAATAGTAGAGTTTGTATAGGGTTAGTACACACTTGTACTAAGTATGGGTATATGCAAGCACACACCAAGGACATGCATGAGAAAGAATAGCTCTTTCCTAACAACATGATTTTTGGAAGTCAAGTCAGTGGACTTGCCAAATTGAGATTAGGAAAGTTTCCAAATTTGGATTAGGAAAGTAA
Organism: Solanum sitiens; assembly: GCA_016801875.1. Classification (NCBI taxonomy): domain Eukaryota; kingdom Viridiplantae; phylum Streptophyta; class Magnoliopsida; order Solanales; family Solanaceae; genus Solanum; species Solanum sitiens. Next base: position 1,524,921 of record JABWTJ010000110.1, on the reverse strand, counting down.
GTGAGCTTTCCAAATTTGGATTAGGAAAGTGATACCAAGAGGATAATATACATCATCATACTTTTCACATTTGCACACAGCACATAACATTTACACATAGCACATATCATATAGCATACAATACATTTTTCATGTAGCACATAACTTCTTTCATATTATTTATTCATATGCCATGAGACCTTGGAATCATGGACTTGACATTAAGACATCCCAGAAATGAGGGCTCAACATATGGGACCTCAACTAGGGAATCTTCATTAGCAAACACAGAGTCTGCTTCATTCATTCATACGTACTTCATTTCATTTCGTTCATAGTCCAGTGTAACCACCGGTTATACCTAGGATGTAGTTTAAGACTTTCATTAGGTTTGTTATGCAATGACCAAGAATGACCTAATGTCATTACTTGAATCTAACTCACCTTTTGATTATCCTATCCTAACACCTTTGGTATCATTCATTTCATTGTGTGCATCATTTGAGGTTGGCCTCATTCATTCATTGGGAACTTTAACTTTAACGACATAGATCATGTGAGCATCATGAAATCCAGTGTCTCCCCCACACCGAAAAGAGGTGGAATCACCGGCCAAAGTGATCCAATAACATGCTAGCATACATGGGAATTTAACCCTGCCAAATCCCTATATTGGCATTATAGGTTCGAAGACTAGGAGATATAAGGAGACCCATACCCGGCAAGCTGGACAGTCTCATCTCAAGAGAGTTACGTGAACCTCCGCCCTTCCCAAAAGAAGGCATCACCGCTCATATCTAGTCTATCGGTGCTCAGTATAAAGTTCCATTACATTCAACTCATACGTCATGGAAGCTGGCTTCTAGTATGAGGACATCATAGCTCATTAGATGATTTCTCATCTCATCATTCGTATTGAGTGTGTCAAGCTCAATACTCTCAATAGAGTGTTCATAGAGACTGGTCTCTTCATTATCTTACACTCTCCTAGGTGAGTATGTATTGGTAACATTTTCTTAGGCTCTTTTGAGATTATTCTAATCATTTACATTAGCCTCATATCATGTTGTCACCACATTCATTATCATTAGCACCTTTGCTTTTCATAGTTACTCCCCTCTTATTATGTGAATGTTCATTTCATCTTTTCATTGTTCATCTCATCATATGCCAATGCACTTGGCCATTTAGTGTATTTACACTCATACTTAACCCTTCTAGGGTTCATCATTTCATTTCATACGTCTTTGGATCACTTACTTTTGAACGTATGTTAGACTTATGAGTCTATACACACAAGCCATGAGGCTTCATTCGTAGTTCATTAAGTAATTCTTACATTCCTAAGATTATGTAGTACAAGACTTATGTATCTTGTAATTATGCCAAGATATTGAATTTGATCTAAGTAGGTGGCATTATTCTTGGATGATTTGTTCACGTATGACTTATGTATCAAACGAAAGTTTGGGCAAAGAATCCCAAGTCTTGAATCAATTGAATGTCATTTACATTATTAATTGATTTTATTCTAATAGTCATAACATTTTAACTCTAAGTCAAATCACAATGTTTATATTGAAGGTTTACTTTTCTACTTAAAGTCTCTCTTACATTGGCCGATGGGTTGTGGGTTCGAGTCCCCACAACCCCACCTTTTATTTTTCTTTTATTAACATAATATTCTCCTATTCTTTCTTAAACCAAGAGGTTGTGGGATCGAACCCCCACAACCTCTATTATTTTCACTTAATTTCGCTCAAGTAAGGAGGTTGTGGGTTCGAACCCCCACAGCCTCCTTCCTTTTAATTAATTTTTCACTTAAGGGCTGTGAGGTGGTGGGTTCGAACCACCACAGCCCCATAATTATATTTTTAATATTTTCTCTAAGTTAGGAGCATGTACAGTGAGGTCATGGGATCGAACCCCCATGGCCTCACTTGTTTTATCATTTAATTTCGTGGCAGTAGCTAAGGGGTTCGAATCCCCTTAGCCCCAACACCTTTTTCTTTTTAGTTTCCATTCTACTCTTCATGAATTCTGACCGAGGGGTGGTGGGTTCGAATCCCACTCCCCTCATTAATTTTTTTCTCTTATTCAAGCCCTTGCTAAGACCCAGGATCGAACCCCCCAGCCCTCACCCTTTGCCGTGTCTGTTTCGCCCAAGGATGAGGTCACGGGTTCAATTCCTAGTGGCCTCATTCTTTTATTTCTTTAGTAAATTTTCCAGATTCATATGCATTTTTATTTAGTCTATATTAACTTGTACAATGCTGGAAATTTTTAGTTTCTTTTAACTCATAACATCAATGTTTTACTTAGTTCATACATTCTTTCATAATTCCACTTCAACGTATTTTTAAGTGCATCCTTTAGAGAATTTATTGGCTATCAAATCCTTATTCAAGTCAGCCACATTTCTTAATTATGAACATCACAATCTTCATGAGTTTGGGTACGTAAATTAACAAACACAACATTAGCAATTTTAAGCCTCAAGGCCGAGACTCCAAATATGGCATACATTTTTCTTAATTTCGAACACACACATGGTTTGTCTTATCATAACTAACGTACATCCAACACATTAACATTTAACACAAACATCACATAATCTTAAGTCTGCCAGCATTCATACCAACCTACATTCGTTGGGAGCTAATGACAGGGAGCATGAAATGGGGGACAATCCTAGTTTCGAAATAGAATTATCTGAGTCTTAAGGGTCTCTTGGGAAAGGGACCAAGAGTAAGAAGACCCATACCTTTGTTTTCTTGTTAAATCTCCAGAATGCTGCCCAAGAACCTCTCCAAAAATCAGTCCAAACACCCACACTCACACCTCACCCGACTAGCGTAGTATGCTTTGCTTAACGTTATCGAATTGCTTTCTCGTTGTGTTTCTATCTTTCAAGTTCTTGATGAACTTTTGCCTTTACTTTATTTTTCTTTTGCTGATTGTTTTCTCACGTTTTCAGCCAAGAAAAAGAGAGTGAAAGAGAGAGAGAATCGTGCAAGAGAGAGTAGGGGAAATGGGAGATAGAAGTCTAGTAGAAGTAGGACTTTGTGGGTTTGAATTAGTCAACTCAATAATTAATCAAAATTAATAAAAATCTGATTTCTTTTTCCTAAATCAGCTGATATTAATTATTTATTAAAAACTAAGTTAACACATTAAAATAAAAGCAAGTTTAATCTTGCTTCTAGTGGGGTTCGAACCCGGGTGACCCCATTTTGCGAAAATGGGTCACTTCGGGTTGCCCCACCCGAATTTCTTTATTTTTTTAACTTAATTAATTACTCAGGGTAATTACAATATTACCCTTGGCCTGGAAAAGACCATTTTACCCTTGGACCCTCAAAACTTAAAATTTCTTCTTTTGAGTCCGGTAAAAACTCTTTCGATTAAAGCTCCATTTTCGTGAGCCTCACATGGTTGGTTCCAACCATTCCAAGTTCAATTAACTCCCCAAGTTAGTTGGCTTGGTCGTAGTAAGGGTTCTGAGGTCTGGTTCTACGCGTATCAATACGTGTGGACCTTGGTCTAATCGCAAGTATTCTTGAAACACCTAAGTCTTGATCCTATTCACTTTTAGGGTTGTTACAGAATGGTGAAACGTGAGAGTGATGAAACGTGAGAGTGTGAGAGTTATTGTAAGTTCAGGAGTTTAGTTAGGACTTAGTCAATAGGGTTCTTGTTATAATAAAATCTGATTAATTTAACTAATACGTGAAAGGACCATTTTTCCCTTACAAAAAAAATCAGATTTTAAAACAATAATTGAACCCCTATTCGTTGCATCCGTTGGGGTTCAAACCCGGGTGATACCGTTTCGCGGAAACGGGTCATTTTGGGCCGACCCGACCCGAACGGGTCTTTAATTTCATTTAATTAATTAAATAATTAATTTGTTAGGGTAATTACGATATTACCCTTGGCCTGGAAAAGACCATTTTACCCCTAGACCCTCAAAACTTAAAATTTCTTCTTTTTAAGTCCGGTAAAGACTCCTTCGATTAAATCTTCATTTTCTAGAGCCTTACTTGGTTGGTTCCAACCTTTCCAAGCTCAACTAACTCTCCATGTTAGTTGGCTTGGTCGTAGTAAGGGTTCTGAGGTCTAGTTCTACGCTTATCAATCTGTGTGAACCTTGGTCTAATCGCAAGCATTCTTGACAACCTAAGTCTTCATCCTATTCATTTTTAGGGTTGTTACAGATATATTCTAAATGAGGACAAAAATATTTTAATACTCTTTATATACCTAAAATTCCTAAAACCAAACGTCCAAAAACCTAACAAAGCAAAGGGGAATTTTACTAAACCACCCTTCACTTGGCAGATTGGAAGACAATTTTGCAGACCTCATTTATGAAACCCCACCTACGGACCGTAGATGGGTTGATTGAGCGAACTGCAGCTTAGTAGTTTAAGTCACAAGACCCAGCACTTGTAGGAAATGAGCATGATTGACTTATCGCCCATACCTACGTGGTGTAAATGACTTACTGGCCGTAGATGGCAAACTATAAGTCCCACTTTTGACAGCTTTTGAGGCAAATGTTGCGGTCTTCGTCAAGGACCCTTTGGGTGATACTTGGGAAGTCGTACCGGGACATTTAACCCCTAAACACGTCTTTCTAAGTACGAGAACAATTTATCTTGATTTTTACCTTCAAACGACACATCAAAACTAGTTCAAATTACTAGTTTCCGGACGTTATAGTTTTTTCTTGACGTTCGTCCTCAAAACCATTTAACTTAACTTCAAAACACAATTGTTATGATATAATAAAGATACCAACTTAAACACACATATGAGGCTCTAGTTCTTCCAATTAAATCTCATATTCGAGGGCAAGGGTCAACATTTCCCGGAGGACCCCTTAGTGCTTGAGCCAAAATTTTGTAGTTTCACACAAATTTTAATTTTTGAGCTTTCAGAGCACGGTGGTGACAATTTCAATCATGTATTCAAAGATAAAGTAGTTGGGAAATGGTTCTTAACGTTAATCTTTAATTTCCCATTATTATTATTATTACTATGAAATTTTCAAGTTTAAATCAAGATTTTTGGTGGACAAATTTGGGGTTCCTCGTGAACTTGAGTTTTGATGTAAAAAAAGAATTTGTGAATTAATTTTTAGTCATTTTTTGAAATGGTCTTCACCAATTATTTTCTAAAGCTTTGAGTAATGTTTTCATGTATTAAATTCTGTATTTAAAACTTACTTTTGGAATTATGTTTTGTATTGATTGACCCATATTTCAAGAGAAGTTATGTGGGTATTGTGGTGTTCAAAAAGTGATTGTGAATACATCCTTGTGCATATATGATGTGACTTTGTAAATGATTTGGAACTTTGTAAATGATTTGGAAGGGGAAGACTCAAATCTTGGAGTGATTATTGATTTATTTAAATCAAATGATCTCATAAACTTTGAATTCTAGAAGAATCCGTGAACTTCGTTCGTTGTTGTGTGAGGAGTAATGGGAATGAAGTGAAGAATTTAACTGTCTACATGATATGTTTGTCGCACCTCTATTTCTAACTGTCCGAAATAGTTCACAACATATTATAACTGACACTCTGATTTTGAAAGAAAGTTTTTTTGTTTAAAATTTGCCACCTAAATTTTAAGGAAAATAATAGGAAAAATCCATTTTTTAATATGTAAATGTAAACTCTATTTAGATTTGCGAAACCATTGACATTTTGAGTAGGGGTTTTGGTTACTCAAGGAGAATGCATTAAGCATCCCTCAAAACATATCCGGACATACTTTTAAGCTTAATTTAAGAAAATATAATTTTGAAAACTTGTTTATTTATTTACTTTAAAATTAATGGTAAGTAAATTTTATTAGTTTAAGAAAAGATTAAAATAAAATGTACGCAATTAAATAAAATTAATATTAGTATGTTTATCATTCGTTAAAACTAAATAAATAAATGTACTAAAAATGTATGACAATTTTATATGTACAAAAATATTGACGTGTCTTATATAAATGTATCAAAAATAAATGTTGAGTTTAAAGGATATGGAAATTGGTCATTTATTTATATATAGAATAAAAACATGAAAGAAAATGAAAATAAAATTCAATAGTGATCGGGTGGAAATATGTTCAAAAATCATTTGTATATTGATGTCTAGGAATTCATACATTATATATAAATAAAAAAGTAACATTTATGAAATTTATAGTAGATATGAGAAAAAATCATATGAAGTGCACCAAAAAAATAAGTTACGTATAAAAAAAACTAAAAATATAGAATTTTTTGCCTTTCTATGTATGACATATATATCTTCGTACCTTGTATTTTGAAAATCTGTTGGCATATATAAAGTAGGCCTGACTATTGGTGTTCCACCCAAACTCGTGGTCGTTATGTCATTTCCTTAATTTGAAAACTACAACTTTTATCCTTTAAATCTACCTATTTCAAGGCCTGCAAAGATTTACATTTCACTCTAAATAAGTAAACAATTTTACCGAAAAACATTCTCATCTATAACTTCTAAGAAAACATGTGTTATTTTATTATTTAAAGGTATATTAGTTAGGAGATAAATGTAGTTGAATATTATTTTTTATGTTAGGCATCTAATCTCTTCACTCAAAATATTTCTCTATACTCCAATGAAAATTTAAATTCAAATAACATCACTTGATGTACTTTTTTCTTATTAATAAATAAAAGAACCTTCGATGAGAAGAGTTTAACCAAGTGAGCTAAACCTTACCTCAAATTCTTGTGCTTCAGGGATTAACTTACTTATAGGAAGTTAAGTAATACATTTTCCTCATCCGCAACTAAATCTTCCCATTTAGAAGCACTCATTCCTTTTTTTTTAAAATTAGAAACATTCAAACTGTTTTTAGCTTCCTCTGGATTCAAAAAAGCCATGACATGAGTAGTTGGAGTCATTTTTTTTACCAACTATCTGCGTTGTAGCAATGAACTCGTTTTTATGTGTCAAAACAACTTGTTGATCAACATGCTCCCTATACTTGTTCAAACCTCGAGTAACAAGACCCAAATTGTTAATGCCTTTGTCAAACTGGACAAAATTTTCTGTGTGCTGAAGTACACCAGTAAAAGGTTGCGATTTACCTAAAGCACTCCAAAATTAGGTAGATAATTCATTTATACCATGTATCCTTTCTTTCTGTTCAATATTCTCATCTTACAACACGTGAAATTGAGTACAATCAATTACAATGTTGCTTCTATCAAGCTCAACCTCTGTAGCATTGTTTTAGTGCAAAATCTTATTGTTTAAGGACTTAGATCCACAATTTTTATGTTTTTATTTTTCTATATTTGGAAGATATATGTATAAACTTATAGATCACTAATTTTCCATAGTATAACAAATCATGTTCAAAACAATTGTAGTTAAAATTCGTGTGGTAGACAATCAACATATATAGTAGGAAAAAATTAAAAACCAGCCCTTCTAATGATTGGATTCAGCTCGTCAAAAATCAACTTTAAATAGGCCAATTTAGTTCTTCTTTAGCTAACATATTTTCCATCTTCATTTCTCCTTATCTCCTCTATTGAAGGCAACTTCGTAAGATCGCATAGAAAGGGGAAAGTCTTAAAATATACTGTAATATTGAATGATGAAGTTCTGCACCAAACTGATTAATTAGACTTGCAGAATTAATCTTAACCTGTATTTCGAGATCAAAGCCACAAGCAACACATCATAATGATCTTTAGTGGCAATTATTAACAACAATAGATTAATTGTTGGCAATTAGTAGTGAGTCATGAGAATTATATTTTAACAGTCTTTGTAAATTTTGCAAAAGCCTATAGCGACATTGGATAAGTGACAATTAATTAATGTTGGTAATGGGTTTAGCACTCTTTACTGATTTGCATATTTATTTACGCTAAAAACTGTTTTTATTATAGAGGGGAGTCTTTTATAAGCTGAAAGCGCAGGCTTGTTTCTTTAGGAATAGGTATCATTCATGACCGCATTAGACTCGCACGATGCATCTAACTCTGTACTTCGAAATCAAATACAAAGGTAATACATCTAAAATGATTTTAGTAGCAATTCGTTAACAACAATTGTTTAATTGCCGGAAATTATTAGTGACAACTATAGTTTAGCATTCTTTGTATATTCCAAAAAATTCTATAGAGATATTTGATCAATGTCAATTAACTAATGTTGGTAAAGGATTTAGTTGTAGCGAGGGGAGTCTTTTAGCTTAGAGTACACGTTTGTTTCTATTGGAATAGGCATCTTTCATGATCCCATTTAAAAAAAAAAAAATCTCATTTGTATTGTAGTGAAACCTCTATATTGATGAATAAAATTACAAAACTAATGGGGGCTTAAACTAGAGCCATTGTTACAATACCTACTTCACAAAAACTAAGGTTCTCGCAAAAACTATGCAAGTTTTGCATAAATTTACAAGTCCAACGTGACCCAATAGTCCTATTTCTTTATGAACCAGGAAAATTAGTGCTTCAGGTGTTGCTAACTCTATACTTAGAGATTGATTCTACTAGTGATTATATAGTGGTAAAGTTCATGGGAAACATCGAATTAAACATAGCTCAAAACAAAAATTTACGAGCAAAAGGGTAAAATTTTCAAATCTTCACTTAGGTTGATCAAATTGTGTTGTAAAGCCATTGATCTCATCTTTATATTCATAATAAAGTCAATCAACTTAAATCTTTTCTTCTACAAAAAACTCCAACAAAAAAAACCACCTTCTTGCACCAGAAACCTAACATGGAACGGGGGCCAAGAATAACCCTCAGTGGCCAACAACAACATTCCTAGTGAAACCCCAAAAGTAGGATCTATGGATGTTGGTGTGTACGCAGCTTTCCCTACTTTTTGAAGGGAGAAATATTATTTCTGATAGCCCCTCAGCTCAAATATTAATGTGTATCAAAATATGTATCAACCTGAGTGGCCATTTAAGGAAGTTAGCGAATTCTCAAGTTTTGATTTTAGAAACAAACAAGCGTTAGTAAATCAACAAGCACATCTTTTTTGAACTAATGATATTTATATGAATAATAAAAATATCAAGAAAGATGAAGCAATACAAAGACATGATTACAAGTTTCAGCTGAAAGCCTTCAATCTTTAGTTTACAAAATTCATGTCAGAGTTTATGTCGAATACTCTTCAAAATATTCTACCTTTCTATTTCATGTATATAAGTCCATGGATGCCTTCCCCACTGATATTTTACACACGGATCTTCTTCATAGTGGAGACGATCCAACCCTCCCTTTACAGCTTAGCGAAGTTGTGAATCGTTGATGTCCTCAACGATGAATTATGTGTCCCTTGTCAAAACACAAACATCATCTCTAGTCCCAACTACTCCAGGAAATCTAGCCGCTGCATCTCTTACCAAACAATGGAGAGTGAAAAAAGGCGCTTTATTCCTCTTAAGAATATCGTGATGAAAAATCCTTCTGAATAGTTTTTCAACACACCTTTCCAGTAGAGAGACAACAACCTTTTTACCATCCACAACTGTATATAAGAAAGCCTTGTCAAGTTGTGTGTACCTTAAAGCTTCTTCTATACGGAAACAAGGTCCGATTTCCTCTCTACAAGGGTGAATCATTTGAAAATTATTGATAGCACATGATTTCTCTAACCTTTCAGCAAGATTGATTGACGTGCATGATTTGTTGTTTTGCAATTTCCATTAGAATCTTTGTAGCCCGATTGACCTCCTTATTCTCCCTATCATCAGATGTGTTTTTTTGCCATTTTTTTCTAGACCTCTTTGTCAGTGTTACTTTATGTATTATGATGATCATGGCCTTGTCAACACTACTTGAAGTATTGTGATGATTTGTGTAGTTGATTATGTGAAGTATGATCATATCTACCTACATGTTAAGTAATGTGAAAGTATGTGGTTTCTTGTATTGATATTAGGTGATCATGTTAGACTATGACTATGACCTTATGTGTGTTGTCTTAGATTTGATTCATGATTATTCCTACTTGACTATATATGTATATGATGAATATATTTATGATGTTATAGTAGTGTATAGCGTGACTTAAAGTTGATAATGGTTATTCCTATATGTTTCTAGAATGATATGCAATATGTGCTAAATTGAAGTATGTTGTGTCTTGTCTTGGTTGACTTGTATGACTTACTTGATACATGTATGAATGTTATTATGATACATCTTGACTTAGGATGCTAAAGCCTCTTAGTCTTGTATTCATGAATGAAATGAAACCTTGAATGATTCTAAGAAGGTGTTTTATGTGAAACCTTATACCTTGTAGTAAGGTTATGAACCTTGAAGTCGAAAGTCATAATGGTATCCTTCTTGTAATTAATGATGGAATTAAGTTTGGTTGGATGGAATGGCATCATATAATACTTAGTAAAGTCATTATGATCTATCTTCGTCGCCATTGTAAGGCAGCCCTAGGGGACCGCTTTGGTAGCGTGAATGTGATTCGGTTATGAACAAGATATGAAACCCTTTGTATGAACCTTTAATGTAAATTACTCTATGAGAACAAAGGCTAGCACTGAGTGAGTATGGTAAATGAAGTAGCTCTATTTATAGGATGAGGCTAGAGTAAAAATTAAGCCCTTCATATTCCCGAACCATGTGCCTACATGGGATGTATCCAAGTTCTACCATTGGCAAGTAGAACACCCTCCATCGCAGTAGGTTACAACTCTGGATTCCATGCTTTTATATCATTGTCTATGTCGGTTATTGCGTATTCTCATCATATGGGATACCTACAAGCATTAGAGAAGTTCTATGAAGTTTAGGTGGTGGTAGGGGACGCTATCTAGACATTGCACTATAGGCTTTGAAGATGTTAGTGAAAGTCCCTAGGTTTTCTCCAAGACCATTACTTGAATGTCCTTTATGTGATGAATGTCTCTTAAATGAACTAATGAAATAATAACTTATGTTATAAATCATGTAAATAAATGCCTACCTAATCTAGAGTGACTTTAAGGATTTTCCATTTAAAGTATGAAAGGGGCATAAGTGATGATCTCTTCGTGTCTTATCTAGGAAAGTCTTGAGAATGGCTCTAGTTAGGGAAGTTGGTTGATACTTTAGGCATGAACTAATATTAGGAAGTCTTAAGGATTATTTAAGTAATCTTGAAGAGGGTGTATGGGCGTTCTCTTCTAGAAGTACTTAAGTAAGTCTTTTGATAACCTTAGTGAGGTGAATGTCATATCATAGATGTTACATTGTGTTTGGTGTGTTGTAAGTGTGTGTATCTCATTATAGGTTGTCTTGAGGATCATTTAGGTGTGCCTAGAGAGGGTGATCACTTGAATGTTCTTATATGTGGTAAATGTCTCTTAATGAACTAATGAAGATAATGGCTTAAGTTAGAAAGTATGTTAATGACTAAGTACCTACCTAGAGTAGTTTAACGGTTGCTTAGTTAAGGTATGAATGGGGCATAGGAATGGTCACTACTGTAAGACCTTGAAATAGCTTAGGTGTTCTAGAGCCTAATATGTTGGTATTGATGTCTAAGGTCCTAAATATGTTTAATATGTGTTATAGAGGCAGTAGCTAAAGTATTAGAGGTGTTGGAAGTCAAACGTCAAGGGACGACTAAGACGTTTGACGACTAAGTCACCTAAATGTCTCTTATGTGGTTTTATGTGTTTATGTGTGTTTCATGGTGTTTTAAGGTTCTTAATAGAGTTAATATAGCATTTATAGGTAGTGGTTAAAGTTTCGTGAAGCTTGGAGGTCAAACGACTAAGAACGTCCAAGGCATTCGAAAGATATGCCTTGAGTCGACCTTGTACGTCTAGGCGAGTTTCGTCGAGTTTTATGTGTTCGTTTTGGATGAAATTCATGTGAGAGGTGTTAAACTCATAGAATATCGTATATGGGTTGGAAACGTCCGGGAAAGTATCCCCAAGGACCATCAAAGGGTCCTTGAGGAAAGGACCCAAAACCTGATGGCAGGCTGTCCCAGGCAGCCTTGGCGACGGAGCAGTCAACGGACTGTCATGGCTGTGACGCCCCGTCACAAGGGTTCCGTCGTGGGGGACTTGTACAACGGTGTAGGGGGAACCCTTGGCAAGCCACTGGAGCTTGCAACGGAGGTCCATGACGGGCCGTTGCACCCGTGACGCCCGTCACAAGCCAGTCGTCGCAGCCAAGTTCTCCTGCGCAAATTTTCTGCCAAGTTAGGGGTGAACTTGTAAATTCACCCCACTTCCAAATAAGAGTTTAGGCGGTTTATTAAGGGTCTTATGGGTATTTTAGATGTGTATATAAGTGTTTAACACTTAAAATAATTCATTCTTCTAAAATCAAAACCCCAAAGTCCCTTAGAAATCCCAAAGACTCCATTGAAGTCCAACTTGAAGGATCATCTTGGTGTGGTGTTTTGAAGGAGAATTCTTCGTCAAAGTGAAGAATTATTATCCTTGAGGTATGGCTTTTGATCCTTGAAACTTATTTCATCAAGGAGCCCAATCCTCAAAGTGTTTTACAAAGTTTTCTAAAGTGAATTGTCCAATTTCGGGATTCTACCATGGGTTCTTGCATAAATGATTTCTAAACATTGAATTATGATCTAATTGATATTGTATTGATGATTTCAACATAAATTACCTATGAACCCATGTGAATTGATAAACCCTAGTTTTGACTACATTTTGGGTTACTTGATATTAAGCTAATATTGATGAATTGTTGTGTAGTTTCTTATGGGCTTTCTAATGATATAATAATTGTGTTCAATTGATATGTAATTGATATTATATTGTTAAACCTAGATTAAATTGATGTAGATTCATTGAGCTTTATTGTTATTGCTTTGAATTATTGTTCATGGCCATGGATAAGGGCCTTGTGATGTTGAATTGGTTGATTTGGCATTGAATTGAGATGTGGATAAGGGGATGAAGGTATGCTGCCCCATTTTCCTTAATTTGATATTAATTATACTTTGATATTGTTGTGATTCGTATGGTCCACTTATGGTGGCGGTGTTATGTGTTCTATTTGCAATTGATGTGGCCTTGTCGGCGTTACTTTATACAATATTATGAGCATGGCCTTATTGGCAATTACTTGAAGTTATGTGGCTATTTGTGTAGTTGATGATGTGAGTATGGTATTACGTATCTACATGTGAAGTTATATAGTCATGTATGTATTCTTGTAGTTACGTTGCCTTAAGTGATCATGTTAAACTTTTACTTTGACATTATGAATGTAGTGTTAGGTTAAGTGTTGGTTATTCATACTTGAATTTATGAGTCTATGTGGAGTATATTAATGGTGTTATGATGATATATAGGATGACTTGAAGACGTTAGGTTATTTAGAAGTGTTTCTAGAATGACTTGTATTATGGGTTAAAAGTGAAGTTTGTGATGTCTTGTCTTGGTTGACTTGTATCTCTTGCTTGATGTATATATGATTATGGATATGTGATGTCTTGATATAGGGTGTCATAACTCTTAGTCTTGAATAAATAAATATAGGTGAGACCTTAATGATAAGAAGGTCAAACTATGTGGAACCTTGAACGTAGTGGCGAGGTTATGAATTGTGAAGTAGTTAGCCGTAATGGTATCCATCTTGTTATGAGTGATGGACTTAGGGATGGTTGGCTGGAACGGCATCATATCATACCTTAGGAAATTCGCTATGAGCTTCTTTTCTCTAAAGTGAGATATGACCTAGTGGAACTTGCTTTGGTAGGGTGAATGTAAAGGGGGTCATGAACTAGATAAGAACCTATTTATATGAACCTTAATGTGAATTAATCTATGAGAAAAAAGGCTAGCACCGAGTGAGTATGAGTAGGGTTAAGTGGATTTAGTTAAATAACAGACTGAATACTTAATACGCCCTTCATATTACTTAACCATGTGCCTACATGGGATGTGTCCATGTTCTACCATTGGCAAGTAGAACAACCTTATCGAAGTAGGATAGAACTTCGGATTCCATGTCTTGCTATCATGGTCTATGTCGGTTATTGCCTATTCTCATCATGTGGAATACCTATTAGCATTAGATAAGTTTATGAGGTTTAGGTGGTGGTATGAGACGCTATCTAGACATTGCACAATATACTTTGAAGGTGTTATGTGGAGTTCCTAGGTCTTGTCCAAAGACCATTATGTGATCCAATATGTGAGTGTCTTAGGTGATGTATGAGTCTTAATGAACTAATGAACTAATGACTCTTCCTCAAAGAGAAGAATTATCATCCTTGAGGTATGGCTTTTGATCCTTGAAACTTATTTCATCAAGGAGCCCAATCCTCAAAGTGTTTTACAAAGTTTTCTAAAGTGAATTGTCCACTTTCGGGATTCTACCATGGGTTCTTGCATAAATGATTTCTAAACATTGAATTATGATCTAATTGATATTGTGTTGATGATTTCAACATAAATTACCTATGAACCCATGTGAATTGATGAACCCTAGTTTTGACTACTTTTTGGGTTACTTGATATTAAGCTAATATTGATGAATTGTTGTGTAGTTTCTTATGGGCTTTCTAATGATATAAGAATTGTGTTCAATTGATATGTAATTGATATTATATTGTTAAACCTAGATTGAATTGATGTAGATTCATTGAGTTTTATGGTTATTGCTTTGAATTATTGTTCATGGCCATGGGTAAGGGCCTTGTGATGTTGAATTGGTTGATTTAGCATTGAATTGAGATGTGGATAAGGGGATGAAGGTATGCTGCCCCATTTTCCTTAATTTGATATTAATTATACTTTGATATTGTTGTGATTGGTATGGTCCACTTATGGTGGCGGTGTTATGTGTTTTATTTGCAATTGATGTGACCTTGTCAGCGTTACTTTATGCAATATTATGAGCATGGCCTTATTGGCAATTACTTGAAGTTATGTGGCTATTTGTGTAGTTGATGATGTGAGTATGATATTATGTATCTACATGTGAAGTTATATAGTCATGTATGTATTCTTCTAGTTACGTTGCCTTAAGTGATCATGTTAAACTTTGACTTTGACATTATGAATGTAGTGTTAGGTTAAGTGTTGGTTATTCATACTTGAATTTATGAGTCTATGTGGAGTATATTAATGATGTTCTGATGATATAGGATGACTTGAAGATGTTAGGTTGTTTAGAAGTGTTTCTAGATGACTTGTATTATGGGTTAAAAGTGAAGTATGTGATGTCTTGTCTTGGTTGACTTCTATCTCTTGCTTGATGTATATATGATTATGGATATGTGATGTCTTGATATAGGGTGTCATAACTCTTAGTCTTCAATAAATAAATATAGGTGAGACCTTAATGATAAGAAGGTCAAACTATGTGGAACCTTGAACGTAGTGGCGAGGTTATGAATTGTGAAGTAGTTAGCCGTAATGGTATCCATCTTGTTATGAGTGATGGACTTAGGGATGGTTGGCTGGAACGGCATCATATCATACCTTAGGAAATTCGCTATGAGCTTCTTTTCTCTAAAGTGAGATATGACCTAGTGGAACTTGCTTTGGTAGGGTGAATGTAAAGGGGGTCATGAACTAGATAAGAACCTATTTATATGAACCTTAATGTGAATTAATCTATGAGAAAAAAGGCTAGCACCGAGTGAGTATGAGTAGGGTTAAGTGGATTTAGTTAAATAACAGACTGAATACTTAATACGCCCTTCATATTACTTAACCATGTGCCTACATGGGATGTGTCCATGTTCTACCATTGGCAAGTAGAACAACCTTATCGAAGTAGGATAGAACTTCGGATTCCATGTCTTGCTATCATGGTCTATGTCGGTTATTGCCTATTCTCATCATGTGGAATACCTATTAGCATTAGATAAGTTTATGAGGTTTAGGTGGTGGTATGAGACGCTATCTAGACATTGCACAATATACTTTGAAGGTGTTATGTGGAGTTCCTAGGTCTTGTCCAAAGACCATTATGTGATCCAATATGTGAGTGTCTTAGGTGATGTATGAGTCTTAATGAACTAATGAACTAATGACTCTTCCTCAAAGAGAAGAATTATCATCCTTGAGGTATGGCTTTTGATCCTTGAAACTTATTTCATCAAGGAGCCCAATCCTCAAAGTGTTTTACAAAGTTTTCTAAAGTGAATTGTCCACTTTCGGGATTCTACCATGGGTTCTTGCATAAATGATTTCTAAACATTGAATTATGATCTAATTGATATTGTGTTGATGATTTCAACATAAATTACCTATGAACCCATGTGAATTGATGAACCCTAGTTTTGACTACTTTTTGGGTTACTTGATATTAAGCTAATATTGATGAATTGTTGTGTAGTTTCTTATGGGCTTTCTAATGATATAAGAATTGTGTTCAATTGATATGTAATTGATATTATATTGTTAAACCTAGATTGAATTGATGTAGATTCATTGAGTTTTATGGTTATTGCTTTGAATTATTGTTCATGGCCATGGGTAAGGGCCTTGTGATGTTGAATTGGTTGATTTAGCATTGAATTGAGATGTGGATAAGGGGATGAAGGTATGCTGCCCCATTTTCCTTAATTTGATATTAATTATACTTTGATATTGTTGTGATTGGTATGGTCCACTTATGGTGGCGGTGTTATGTGTTTTATTTGCAATTGATGTGACCTTGTCAGCGTTACTTTATGCAATATTATGAGCATGGCCTTATTGGCAATTACTTGAAGTTATGTGGCTATTTGTGTAGTTGATGATGTGAGTATGATATTATGTATCTACATGTGAAGTTATATAGTCATGTATGTATTCTTCTAGTTACGTTGCCTTAAGTGATCATGTTAAACTTTGACTTTGACATTATGAATGTAGTGTTAGGTTAAGTGTTGGTTATTCATACTTGAATTTATGAGTCTATGTGGAGTATATTAATGATGTTCTGATGATATAGGATGACTTGAAGATGTTAGGTTGTTTAGAAGTGTTTCTAGATGACTTGTATTATGGGTTAAAAGTGAAGTATGTGATGTCTTGTCTTGGTTGACTTCTATCTCTTGCTTGATGTATATATGATTATGGATATGTGATGTCTTGATATAGGGTGTCATAACTCTTAGTCTTCAATAAATAAATATAGGTGAGACCTTAATGATAAGAAGGTCAAACTATGTGGAACCTTGAACTTAGTGGCGAGGTTATGAATTGTGAAGTAGTTAGCCGTAATGGTATCCTTCATGTTATGAGTGATGGACTTAGGGATGGTTGGCTGGAACGGCATCATATCATACCTTAGGAAAATCGCTATGAGCTTCTTGTCGCTAAAGTGAGATATGCCCTAGTGGAACATGCTATGGTAGGGTGAATGTAAAGGGGGTCATGAACTAGATAAGGACCTATTTATATGAACCTTAATATGAATTAATCTATGAGAACAAAGGCTAGCACCGAGTGATTATGAGTAGGGTTAAGCGGATTTAGTTAAAGAACAGACTGAATGCTTAATGCCCCTTCATATTCCTTAACCATGTGCCTACATGGGATGTGTCCATGTTCTACCATTGGCAAGTAGAACAACCTCATCGAAGTAGGATAGAACTTCGGATTCCATGTCTTGCTATCATGGTCTATGTCGGTTATTGCCTATTCTCATCATGTGGAATACCTATTAGCATTAGATAAGTTTATGAGGTTTAGGTGGTGGTATGGGACGCTATCTAGACATTGCACAATATACTTTGAAGGTGTTATGTGGAGTTCCTAGGTCTTGTCCAAAGACCGTTATGTGATCCATTATGTGAGTGTCTTAGGTGATGTATGAGTATTAATGAACTAATGAACTAATGACCTATGTAGTAACTATGTAAATGGTTGAGTACCTAATCTAAAGTGACTTAAGTATTCCTTATCTAAAGTGTGAGAAGGACATGAAAGGATGGTCTCTTCATGTCTTATCTTTGGAAGTCTTGAGGATGACTCTAGTTAGGGAAGTTGGTTAATCTTGTTGACATGATCTAAACCTTAGGAAGTCTTAAGGACTATTTAGGTAATCTTGAAGAGGTTATTGCACTATGGAATTTATCTTCTCGATTTACTTAAGTAGGTCTTTTGATAGGCTTTGGAAGGAGAATGTCTTATCATTTAAGTGTTGGTGTGTTTAGTGAGAATGATTCTATTATAGGTAGTCTATAGGATCTCTTGTGTGTGTGTGATAAGATTGTATGGGCGGTCGCTCCACACTTACTCAAGTGAACCTTGGAATTCACCTTTGGTAGATGAATCTGACATAGATGTTTATGATTGTTTTCTAAGTATGTATGTGACTCATTGTAGGTAATCTTAAGGGTCGTTTAGGCACATCTAGAGAGGGTGTATGGGCGGTCTCTCTTTGTGTGACTTAAGTGAATCTTAGGATGACTGTAAGTGAGGGAATTACATGCTAGGAAGACTTAGGGTGAAGGACGAAGTGATTCACTGTAACAGTGAATTAATTCACTGTACAGTGAATATAGCTCACTGTAAAGTGAGTTCCTTAAATGTTATCTTATGTGTTTGTTAATTGCTAAATGATGTTCTTATGTTTAAACTATGATTTCTAAATGAAAAGATGCATATTTCCAATAAAGTTCGTTTTCATGATTTTATGCATATAGCCATACTTAGTACATGTGGTTGTACTAATTCCATGCTTTATTTTCTATCTATAGTCCTTGGTAGGTAAGGAGCTTTTGGAGAAGAAGACTTGGGCTTAGAAGAATCGTCCGAGTACAAGAATTGAAGTATGTCCTCATTTGTATCGAGGGCATATAGGTCATCTTATGTTTCTTTTATGAAGTGTTGTAATAAGACTATGTTATTTCTATTTTCGTATTAAAGTACTCTTGTGTCTTAAGATGATGAGATTGAGACTTGTCATTTCTATTACTTTTATATGAAAGAGGTTTTTAAAGACTATATTATGTTTTTGTGAAAAGTTTTAATTCCGCACTACTTTTCACTATGTATATGCGATGAATGATATGAATGAGGATTGTCTTAGAACTCTGAGAGTTCGACGACGCCGGTCGCAATCCAAGATTGCACCCTATCTTCTAGGGTATGGTCTCGGTTTGTGACAACTACATGTCTTACATAGGAAAGTCTTAAGAATGACTCTAGATAGGTAAAGTAAATTGAATAAGTAGACAAGTTCTAAGCTTAGGTAGTCTTAAGTATTACTTACGTAAGCTTGGAGAGGGTGTATGGGCGTTCTATTCTTGCATTACTTAAGTAAGTCTTTTGATAACCTTTGGGAAGAGTATGTCATAACATCAATTCACATAAACATGAGACCCTTCTACAAAAGGTGATTCTAAGGCTCACTTGAATGAGTTATGAAGCGACCTCCCATACAATCCCTTCACACCAACAAAAGATATCCTAAAGATTACCTAAGATAAGATTATTACCATTTCATACATTCAAGTCCCTGCCTAGAATTTCTCTAAGACTCACCTAAGTAAGACATGAAGAGAACGCCCATACACCCTCTCCAAGACGACCTAAGCAATCCCCAAAGTTACTCTAGATAGATGATTTTTAATTAACATAGCTTTTCTTATGTCATTAGGATCATTAGACCATTTAAGAGACATTCAAAAATTAAGGACTTTCACATAATGGTCTTGGAGAAGACCTAGGGAACTCACATACTAATATCTTCAAAGCCTACTCATGCAATGTCTAGATAGCTTCCCATTCCACTACCTAAACTTCATAGAACTTATCCAACACTATCATGCATCCCAGATGATGAGAATAGGCAATAACTGACATAGACCATGGTAGCTAAGCATCGAATCCGGAGGTATAACCTACTCCGATGGAGGGTGTTCTACTTTCCAATGGTAAAACGAGGACACATCCCATCTTGGCACATGGTTAAGGTATATGAATGGTTTCTTTTTATTCTATACTCATCCTTAACTAGACCTACTCCCCAAAACATACTCACTCGGTGCTAGCTTTTGTTCTCATAGAGTAGTTTAATAAAGGAGCACATGAAGAGGTCACATATCTAGTTCACAACAAAATCATAACACCTTACCAAGAGGTCCCCTAAAGTTGCCTTACAATGGTTAAGTGGATAGATCAATAATTTTCCTAAGGATGATTTCATGCCGTTCCATCCAACGAACCCTTATTCTACCATTCACACAAGAATAATACCATTACGCCTTTCAACTTCAAGGATATAATAACCTTCCAAAAGGACCTTCTTAACAATGTTCAAGGTCACATGTCAATCATACATACAAGACTAAGAAGCTTTATCATACTAAGTCAAGAAGTCATATTCACATTCTACATGTATCAAGTAAGGGGGACAAGTCTTCCAAAGCAAGACACACACATACATCACATATAGCATATCATTCTAGGAGCACATAGGCATAACCAAGGTAATACCTTGGTTACCCTATTCACTACTACATAATCATAAATATAAGTATCACAAGTATAGTATAATCTATCAAGAAGAATGATACTTCAATATCAAGTAATCCACATAATGACTACACTATAGTCTACTAGAGACACATATCATCAACTAGAATAACTGATACTTTGACTCCACATAAACACATAAGTCACCAAGATATTCATAATATTCACATAATAATGTTATAGCATGATAAATCCATGATACATAAATTAATGCCAATGAGGCCACATAATTCATAATTCATAAAGTAATGCCGACAAAGCCACATTAGTCACAAGTATAACACATAATCACCACCACTATAAGTGGACCATACCAAAAATATTTACTATATAAAGCCTATACTACACAATATAGAGAAAGTTAGATCAACATACCATTTATTCAACCTCACAACTTCAATCCATAGCCAATTCATCCAACACAATACTCAAAGGCCCTTACCAATGGATATAGTTTATAATTCAACCCAATAATCACGATACATAATGAATCAAAGATAATACATCATGAATTTATTAATATAGGGCAGATTAGTAACAATTCTAACATGATTCTAGCATAATTCAATAGCCCTAATCAAACTACACAAGAATTCAGTAGCATTAAGACATAGTCAAATTACCCATAAAGTAGTCAAATCTAGGGTTTCATGAATTGCATGGGTTCATAGAGTTTTTAGGTTAAAATCATCTAATTAACATCAATTCAATAAATATACAATGATTCAAAATGTTTTATGTAAGAACCCATGGCTAGATATCAAAATAGGACAAGTTCATCTTTGAAAGACTTTGGACATCAATTTGATGTTTGTCTCCTTGAAGAAAAGAGATTCAAGGATGAAGAACCATACCTCAATTGATGCTAGACCACGATTTGATGAAGAATTGATGAAGAATCACCAATAAATCTTTAATCCAAGATGTATCATGAGTTTTTGGCTCCAATGGAGTTCTAGAGAGTTCTTTAGGGAATTTGGGTTTTTATTTTGAATAATTAATTCATCTAAGTGCTGTAGATTTATAAAACTATTTATAATATCCAAAAAAAACTTAGGAAATGTCCCTTTTAATTATTTGGATGTGGGGTGAATTTACCAATTCACCCCTACACTTTACAGTGATCCAGCGCAATTGCAGGGGACTATCGCCGAGGAGATGGTCCCTTGATGAGCCGTCCTGTCTGACCGTCGATGGGATCAGAGACTTGCCTTTGGGAACTTAAGCTCCCTAGTCTAATTCCTAACCACGCCTCCCATCTACGGGGCTTCACTCCACCTACGTAGCGTAGGTTGTCCCTCATAGGTAGACTACTTTTTGGCAGTTTTTGGCTCACAAGATGGGTCCTTCCTCAAGGACCCTTGGTTGGTCCTTGGGGAATTTTATTTTTTTGTTTCTAACCCGAATATGTTCGTATATTAGATTAGGAACTCTCACATCAATTTCATCTAAAACTAAAACGTAAAACTTGTTGAAAGACACTAAGACACACAAGGACGTTTCAAGGCAAACCATTCGAATGTCATGGACGTTCTTGGACGTTTGACATCCAAACTTAATGAAACTTTAACCACTGCTTCCTAATATCATATAACCCATTTTAGGACTTCAAAACATCAAGACACAAGTGTTAGGCTCTAGTTTCACCTAAGTCATTTTAGAGGTGTTACAATCTCCCCCACTTGGACAACATTCGTCCTCGAATGACACTTGCTTCTTTTGACACTTTCAATAGATAAGAGAACTCAAGACTAGCAGCACATAACCATACCACACAATGCACAATATACAATTTGGAAGAACACCAATTTCACATGCTTTAAGAGATTGAAAACACAACAAGAAGATAGAAACTAATCTACAACTCATTATGCAAATAAGACTCACATGCCTCATTCCAAATAAACTCCTTTTACATTCAGTATCATGCTCATATACATCAATTATATACACATTACAACAATTTTCAACAAAAACACAAATAGTCAAAATTTGAAAATCTTTGAAGTGACTACAAATTCCTTAAAGTGAACATGTCCAAATTTTCCAAAAATGCATCATTTAAGCAATTAATTATGAAAGAATGACAATATGAAAGACAAAACAAAATAAACTCATTATACAACACAATCCTAACTTCATAAAATACACAATGCAAGGAATTAATGAAATTCAATTCCCACAAGACTACTTAACACCATGCAACAATGCAACATGCTACTATGACATTCTAACTTTCAAGCTTGAATTGAATAGAAGAGATGAGACAATCTATCAAAACTCTACTGCTCACCATACACCGCCACTTAGATGGATCTCATAACAACTAAGGAAAGAAGTTATAACTTACCAACATCATCTTTATGATCCGGCTTGTATCCTATTTGTCGGAGTGCATAGAAGTGATTCATCTTGGGAACATCATCACCCAGAACACTTGGAGAAAGTTGCTTTCCTTCCTTTCCTCTAGCATCAATAGTAGGACAATCCGTCATATTATTGTCACACCCGGGTCCTAGACCCCATATGAGATCGGCGTCGTTAACCTCCGAGAGGTTAACGACACCGATCTCATCTGGCTAGGATCCGGGTGTGACAAACTTGGTATCAGAGCATGAGGTTAAATTACCTAGGAACAAAGGCTCAAAACAACCACGTAGCATAGTTTCTAGCTTATGATTGTGAAGTTCACCACAACCATGACTTAGAGACTTAGTGATGTTAAGAATCTTCCCTTCTTCAACTCTTTATCGTGCTGTGCAGACTTTCACATTTTGTGTCATTCTAGAATCTTACTTCCTTCTTGTGTGTGCGTATAGAAAAATGAACACACGAAGAAACGCAGGCAGGAGAGTTGGAGAAGCAGCTGCTGGGGGAAACGAAGCTCCTCCTCAAGCCCCAGCTGCTGGAGTGCAAGTGCCTGTCAACCCAGCTGCGTTGACGGATGGAGAGGTTAGAGCAGCACTGGTTCAGATGGCCCAAGCCATCACTGCTCAGGTATAAGCTATCACAGCCCAGGACACTAGAGAGGGTGCTCCAGGGAGAACCCACATGCTTGCACCATGGCTAGCAGATTGAGAGATTTCACTAGGATGAGTCCTCTAGTCTACTTCGGGTCCAAAACCA
Organism: Solanum sitiens; assembly: GCA_016801875.1. NCBI lineage: Eukaryota > Viridiplantae > Streptophyta > Magnoliopsida > Solanales > Solanaceae > Solanum > Solanum sitiens. The sequence goes on along the minus strand of JABWTJ010000110.1, from coordinate 1,501,336 downwards.
ATGAGGATCCCCAAGAGTTTGTGGATGAGGTCCACAAGATTCTCTGTGTTATGGGTGTTAATGAAGAGTAGAAGGATGAGTTGGTTGCATACCAGCTCAAGAATGTGGCTCAGGTATGGTACAAGATGTTGGCAGATGGCCGAGCACCAAGAGAAGTCCCTATCACTTGGGAAATTTTCAAGACTGCATTCCTGGAGAGGTTCTTTCCCAGAGATAAGTGAGAGGCTAAGGTTGAGGAGTTCATCAACCTACGTCAGGGAGGTATGTCAGTAAAGGAATTCTCCTTGAAATCTGTTAAACTTTCCAAATATGCTCTTCCCTGGTGTTCAGTAGCAGGGATGAGATGAGTATATTTGTAACTCGTGTATGAGAGGATCTAGAGAAGGAATGTCGGGCAGCCATATTGCATGATAATATGGACCTTGATAGGTTTATGATACATGCACAGCAGGTGGAGTAGAGTCGTCGGAGGAAGAGAGGCCGAGAAGGAAAGAAGACTAGGCCCTCGGATCAGGCTGGTTCTGGCATTGGTAGGAGTTTGTTTGGAGTCCAGGACAAGGCCAAGTTCAAGAAGGGGAACCAGCACTCAGGTAATCCTACTCCTTCAAGGAACAATAATGCCAAAGGGGGCAAGTCTGGCCCCAAGAAGGGCAATAATAGAAATGCCCAGCGTGACAGAAAGTCGTGTGGTAAGTGTGGCCATTCGGATGGAGGTGAGTGCATGGTAGGTTCTAATGCCTGCTATGGGTGCAGCAAGAGCGGGCATATGATTAGGGACTGCCCACATGTGAAGAACCAAGCTAAGGCAGATACTCAGCCTCCGCCTAATCGTACTACTGCACCAAAACCTCCCAAGAGGAACAGGTTCTATGCTTTGAAAGGTAGAGAGGAGCAGGAGAAGTCAGCTGATGTGGTCAAAGTTACCTTGCATGTATTTTCTTTTCCAGTGTATTCATTGTTAGATCCAGGATCCACCTTGTCTTTTGTTACTCCTTTAGTAGCTTGTAAATTTGACTTGCTTCCTGAGATCTTGCATGACCTTTTTCTAGTTAGTACTCCCATAGGAGACATCATTAGAGCTGAAAGAGCATATAGAGATTTCCCAATAACTGTGCTTGATAGAGTTACCTATGCTGACCTAATAGAATTAACCATGCTTGACTTTGATATAATTTTGGGTATGGATTGGCTTCATAAATGCTATGCTACCATAGACTGTCAAAACAGGGTAGTAAGGTTCCAGTTTCCTAATGAGTTAGAGCTGGAATGCGAAGGGCGTAGTTCAAATCCAGTAGGCCAAATAGTTTTCCATCTTAAAGCAAATAAGATGTTATCTAAGGGGTATTTATACCACTTAGTCAGAGTCAATGACTTAAAATATGAAGTTCCTTCCATAGACTCTGTGTCCATAGTGAATGAGTTTCAAGATTTCTTTCTAGAGGATTTACCAGGAATCTCTCTTGAACGCGAAATTGACTTTGTTGTTGACTTAGATCCCAACACCAAACCAATTTCCTTTCCTCCTGATAGAATGGCTCCAGCTGAACTCAAAGAGTTGAAGTTGCAGTTAAAAGATTTACTTGATAAGGGCTTCATACAGCCGAGCATATCCCCATGGGGTGCTTCAGTGTTGTTCATTAAGGAAAAGAATGGAACCCTTAGAATGTTTATCGATTATCGGCAACTCAACAAAGTCACTATAAAGAACAAATACCCTCTTCCCAGAATTGATGATCTATTTGATAAGCTCCAAGGTTGAAGTTTCTTTTCTAAAATAGATCTCCGGTCAGGGTATCACCAGCTTAGAGTGAGACAAAAGGACGTTCCTAAGACTGCCTTCCGTACTAGGTATGGTCATTACGAGTTTTTTGTCATGTCATTTGGTCTCACAAATGCACCAACCGTGTATGGACCTTATGAATAGGTTATTCCGTGAATACCTTGATTATTTTGTCATAGTATTCATAGATGACATCCTCATATACTCTAAGACTAGAGAAAATCATGAACAACATTTGAGAATAACATTGCAAGTACTCAAGGAACATCTGTTGTATGCAAAATTCAGCAAATATGAGTTTTGGCTGAGATCAGTGACCTTCCTTGGTCATGTTGTGTCCGACCAGGGTGTAGAGGTTGATACGAAAAAGATTGATTCAGTAAAGAACTGGCCGAGACCCCTCGCTCTTACAGACATCCAGAGTTTCTTGGGTTTGGCTGATTACTATCGCAGGTTTGTTAAGGGTTTTTCCGCTATTGCACCTTCATTGACAGCTTTAACAAAGTTTAAGGTGATGTTTGAGTGGTATGAAACTTGTGAAAAGAGCTTCCAAGAGCTCAAAAACCGACTCACTTAAGCCCCAGTTCTCACATTGCTGAGGAGTGGTAAAGGGTATGTGGTGTAATGTGATGCTTCCCGAGTAGGTTTGGGATGTTTTCTTATGCAGGATGGCAAGGTGATTGCATATGCATCAAGACAGTTGAAAATTCACGAGAAGAATTACCCTACCCATGATCTTGAGTTAGATGTTGTGGTATTTGCGTTAAAACTTTGGAGACATTATTTATATGGTGTACATGTTGATGTATTTACTGACCATAAAAGGCTTAAGTATGTTTTTACACAGAGAGAATTGAATCTTCGTCAGAGAAGATGGCTAGAGCTGCTCAAGGATTATGACATGAGTGTCCACTATCACCCAGGTAAGGCGACTGTAGTGGCCGATGCTTTGAGCCAATTGAGCATGGGCAGTGTGTCTTATATTGATGATGAGAAGAAGGAGTTGGTTAAAGAGGTACACCAGTTGGCTAGGTTAGGTGTACGGCTGGTAGATACACCAAGTGGGGGTGTTTCAGTTCATTCCAGTTCTGAATCATCATTTGTTGTAGATGTTAAAGCTAAGAAGCATCTCGACCCTGTACTCATGGAGTTTAAAGACTCAGTGTTGAGTAAGCTGAATGAATCATTCTCCCTATAGGGGATGGTGTGCTTAGATACCAGGGCAGATTGTGTGTGCCCAATATTGATAATCTAAGACCTAATATTATGGCAGAGGCTCATGGCTCCAGGTATTCCATTCATCAAGGTTCCACCAAGATGTATTATGATCTCAAGGAGATCTATTGGTGGGAAGGTATGAAGTGAGATATTTCTAAGTTTGTGGAGGAGTGCCCCAATTGCCAACAGTTTAAGGTCGAACACCTTAAGTCTGGAGGGATTACTTAGTAGATTGAGATCCCAACATGGAAGTGGGAGGCTATTAATATGGACTTTGTGGTTGGTCTGCCCAGGACCAGGAAACTGCATGATTCCATTTGGGTCATTGTTGACAGGCTAACTAAGGCTGCTCACTTAATTCCTGTGAAGTCTACTTACAGGGCCAAAAATTATGACAAGCTCTATATTGATGATATAGTGAGGTGGCATGGGATCCCTTTATCTATCATTTTGCATAGAGGAGCGCAGTGCACTTCTCAGTTTTGGAGATCTTTCCAAAAGAGCTTTGGTACACAGGTGAAGCTCAGTACTGCTTTTCATCCTCAGACGGATGGACAAGCAGAGTGTACCATTCAGACCCTTGAAGACATGCTGAGAGCATGTGTTGTTGACTTCAAAAGGAGTTGGTATGATCAATTGCACTGATTGAGTTCTCTTATAATAATAGCTATCATTCCAGTATTGGGATGGCACCTTTTGAAGCACTGAATGGCAGGAGATGTAGGTCCCCAATTGGGTGGTTTGAGGTATTAGAGTCTTCCATCCTTTGACCTGAGATCATACATGAGGCTATGGAAAAGGTGAGAATGATCAGGGATAGATTGGCTACTGCTTATGGTCGTCAAAAATCTTATGCTGATAACAGGAAGAGGGCTCTTAAAATCGAGGTAGGTGACCAAGTCTACCTGAAGATATCATCCATGAAAGGGGTGATGAGGTTTTGTAAGAAAGGGAAGTTGAGTCCAAGGTATATAGGTCCTTATGAGGTCTTACTACGAGTAGGTAATGTTGCCTATGAATTGAAGTTACCAAATGACTTGGCTTCTGTTCATACAGTGTTTCATGTTTCGATGCTTAAAAAGTGTCTAGGTATCCAGCATTCATCCTTCCTATTGAGGGGTTAGGAGTCGATGAGAACCTTTCTTATGAAGAGGTTCTAGTTGAAGTTTTAGATCGCCAAGTGAAGCAATTGAGGAACAAGGAGGTTGCCACCGTAAAGGTGTTATGGAGGAACAACCTTGTTGAGGGAGCAACATGGGAGGCCGAGGCCGACATGACTTCCCGTTACCCTCACTTGTTCAGTTCTTGAGGTTAGATATACTCTTCCTAAGTCTGATTTTGTATATGAAACTCTAAATTTTAGTGCATTAGAAGGTTTTGGTGTTTTAAGTCCATAAATGTGTGTTTTATACTTACACTATATGAGTTACTATTAGTTCATGCTTGTATTCATGTTGTTGTTTTTGTATAGCGTTGACATTATTTTTGTGTCGCATGAGTTGTGATATGCATTGAGTTAAAGTGAGATTGAGACGGAAGTTCCTCAATCTCATATATGAAGCTTCAGATAAGCTTTGAGTGATGTGCATCATCCAGAGTAAGTTGTGAATCAGATATTCACAAAGAGTAAAGTTTCAAGTATGTTGATGTGTTTTTCGAAAAATACTCTCTTTGATTCAAAATGATGTGTAGTGTCATTCGGCGACGAATATTCCTAAGGGGGGGGATAATGTAACATTCCAGAAAATGTACTTGTCTAGTGAAGAGTCTATTAGGTTTTAAGAATATGTATTGGGTACTTAGGCATCCCAATTCCCAATATTGAGTAATATTGAGCATGTTAGAGAATATTGGCTTAAGGGTGATAGCCAATTTCTATGTATTAACAAGTAACTTAAAATACACTTTGATGTTCAAATGCTCCAATCCAAGCTTGTTTAGGAATTGTACCTGCAATGAAGACCCTATACTAAAATTTTATTTTCATCGCTTACACTTATTAGGTACGAGGCATCCAAATGTCAAGCCTAGGTACCATATCACATGATCGTTTAAAATGATCATGTAGATTAAGCAGTGCCCAAGGACATAGTGAGGATCCTTGGGACAAGAAGTGACTTTTCCAAGTGCAACTACCGAGTGCAAGGTTAGGAAAGTGCACGGAAACACATGTGCAAGCACATGTGCTACCGGCCGAGAGACCAAGCCTAACCGATTCGGTTAGGGCGGTTAGGGGGCCGGCACGCGTCGGGTCAATCCACATGGGGCGGAGCTTCCTAACTAGTCCTAGGATCTAACTAACTTACCTAAATAACTAACTAACCTAGAACTAACTAAAATGAACTAACTAGTATGCCCGACATCCTAGGACATAACTGGGTGATACTACTCGAGTAGCTAACTAAAGAAACATCCTAGTACCTAACCTAGGATGGTCCAAAGGGTTTGGTTATGGTCCTAGTGACTTTGGGGTACTTTAGTAATTACCCTAGGTCACTTAATTAATTAAATTATCAACTTAATTAATTAATTTAAATTCATGGTCAAACTGAGACCCTTAGCAAATTTTCAGATTCTAGCTAAGTCAAATGCTCACCTATTTTTATTCAATTTAGGAGGGGCGTTTTGGTAATTAAGTAATTGATTTATTTAATTAAGTTACCTAGCCTAATTTGAATTAGTCAATATTCATTTCCTAAGACTTAGACTCACGTTTATCCAGTAGAAACCTACGACTGAAAAACATTGAGAAAACATAAGAAAAGCCTTAGACGATTTCAAGGCAATTCTTCAAGATTTTCGTGCAAAGAACAGGGCGATCTTCGTAGATTCAATTCTAGAGTAAGGTATGGGTTTTCTCTCTTGGATTCCTTTCCCCAGGAGGCTTTTCAAACGTTTTGAATTCAAGAAAACCGAAACTAGGGTTGTTCCCAATGAAATTGTCATATGTTCATCTCCCTAGTTCTCCCTATTTCTGATTCTAGTATTATGTATAATGCAAATCTCGAGCATGTCGTTGGTATGTGGTGCGAACCGAGCATTATGTGTAGGTTTCTGTGATTTGATAATGTCAAATGAGACCTATAGTCTAGATCCGTATGATTAGAATATCAATTACATGAGATAAGAAAGGTTGTAATGCCTAATTGTATTCGAGAAGATGAAATTGTTATAAGTCGTTTATGAAATTTAGTTTACTATTGAAAGCGATGAAGGTTTCGATTACTTTGTGTGTTTACAGTAGATATGTTTGTAAGTGTTCGGAATGCAATATTTCCAAGAAGAAATAAGAATGAGAATCAAAGCTAATTAATGAATCTTCAATGCCAAATCAACGTTATAGCTTGGTCAAACTAAGCACCAAATATTTCTTGGACTAATAAAAGGTTAAAAGTTGGCTTGCTTATAATAAATAGGTTACTGTGGTATATACATGAAGTTTATTGACTTGGCTAGTGATAATATCAATGTTTGATTTATGCCAATAAATTGGCCAGCAATATTTTTTCCAAAATATGTAATAGAATTGGCCAATGATTAAGTCATACCAATCTTAACTGAATGAACTCATAACATAGGGTATGCCAATGATTGGGACAAATCCCAACATACCCTATCTGAATAAAATTTTGCACATAGTAGCACATTGAATAAGTCCTTATAACTTTCATAAAGAAAGGTACAAGACTACCAAATAACATTGAACAAGATAAGGTGAGTAATGAAATAACTAAAAGTTTATGAGTTATGAAATTGACCTAGAATGGGGTGTTAAAGGAAGTGAGAGAAGTGTCACTTGCACCTAAACAATTATGTAAAAGATACTCACATAAGAGGGTGTTAGAAATCGTGAGACAAGTCTCATTAACACCATGATGATAATGTATGCAAGTTCACATTCATCAAGTACATAAAGGGATGACAAGTCATCCATTGAGCTAAGCATACCTCATACTAGAAGCAAGCTTCCACAATGTGTGAGTCAACTCTTAAAGTTGTAAAGTATAATAAATCTGAGCTAAGCACCAATAGACTAGCAATGAGCTTGTGCAAGCACATGTAAGCCTCATGAGACGAGACTACCACTAAGGTGGATCAGGGTCTCCAAGGTCTCCTAGTATTTGAACTATGTCGCCAGCAAGGTTACTAGCTAGTGGATTCCACCTAAGAAAGCTAGGTAGTATTCGATTTCACTTTGGCCGGTGAACCACCTCTTTTCGGTGTGGGGAAGACACTGGATTTCATGTTAGCTCACATGATATATGTCGGTTAATGCTCAAGATTTCAGTAAGAAAGTAAGAAAGAAAGAACTAGGAAGATGAGGGGTGTTCGGATACGATGACCAAAGGGTGAGGTTAGACTAAGTAATGATGTAAGTCATTCTTAGTCATTGCACAGAAATATCCCAATGGAAGTCTTAAAATAATATCCTAAGTCAACCTAGCATGTTCAAAGTGAACGTTAGATCAAAGAAGAAGAAATGTAAGTTCAAAGTGAACTAAGTAAGCAAAATAATAAGAATATCAATTCATTAGTGTTTGATAAGAATGAAGTTTTAATAGTTATTGGTTTATGCCAATAAAAAAAAAACATAATGACTCATAAATTGGAGTATGACTATATGCCCCAAGATCTATATATTATGCAAATAATCAAAGAATGGGCATAGCCAATAAAGATTGGATTATAAACACTTCATGCCCAATTTAACAAGAATGAAAAGAATAACTTGTGAGTAGGGTAGTCAAATCATTTCCTTAGTTTTTTGGATTACTTACTTGATTCATTGTAGGTATGTGACTATAATGAATCATTGCACTCGTAAATAAAACATAGGATCAAAGGAGGTCATTGAACTACACAATAAAAAAAAAGGCTGAAAAATATACTAAGGCTGGGAGAGGGAGCTCTCGGCCTAAGGGGAGCAAAAATATTAATTTTTTCTTGAGTTGTTTTAAAATTATGATCATGATTCTCAGGTCTTATGTTCATATAGAAAATGAGTTGTGTTCTTTAAATTCATGAAAATATGTCATATTCATAGCACGATTCATAAATAACGATTTAGGAAAGTGAAGTGACTTCACTTTCTGAAAAATGTCATGTTGCTATAGGAAGAGCTTTCCTTGATCATGCATAGTCCCTATGTGTTTATGTGCATACACCCATACTTAGTAAAAGTGTGTACTAACCCATATAGAATTACTATTTTTATAGGTGCAGGTCCTTGAAGAAGATTGAAGATTCGTCTGAAGTTGTTTGGACTAAAACCTCTAGACTTTGGTAGATCCTCTTGAGTTGGAGGATGCCTATGCCTTATCTTCTATCTTTAGTAGATTAGACATAGCTAGTGGATGTTTTCCCTAGCGTTTCGTTTCAAACATTTGTTCAAGCTTTTGAATTAAGGCCGGTTTGGCAACTATTAATGACATTATGAATTCTTCATTTCAATTATTCAATCTGTTAATAGATGGTTGTTTATCTTGATCCGTTAATATATCACTCTTATGCAGAATTATATGAATTCTGAGTCCACTTCAGTAAATATAAAAAGTTTTAAATTTTCCGCTAAATTTAACTGTATGATTCTGATGAAAGATAAGAAGAGGCTTGTCTGCAACCTCTGAGACGTTAATGATGCCGGTATCATCTGGGGTCTAGGATCCGGGTGTGACACACTTGTGCAATAATTAATTATAGTCCCATACCTACAATGAATCAATTAAGTAATCCAAAAGACTAAGGAAATGATTTGACTACGCTACCCACAAGTTATTCTTTTCATTCTTGTTAAATTGGGCATGAAGTCTTTACAAGCCAATCTTTATTGGATATGCCCATTCTTTGACTATTGCATAATATATAGATCTTGGGGCATATATTCATACTCCAATTGATGATTCATTATGTTTTGCTCCCTTTATTGGCATAAACCAATAGGTGTTAGAACTTCATTCTTATCAAACACTAATGAATTGATATTCTTATGATTTTGCTTACTTAGTTCACTTTGAACTTACATTTCTTCATCTTTGATCTAACGTTCACTTTGAACATGCTAGGTTGACTTAGGATATTCTTTTAAGACTTCCATTGGGATCTTTCTGTGCAATGAATAAGAATGACTTACATCATTAATTAGTCTAACCTCACCCTTTGGTCATCCTATCCGAACACCCCTCATCTTCGTAGTTCTTTCTTTCTTACTTTCTTACTGAAATCTTGAGAATTAACCGGTATATATCATGTGATCTAACATGAAATCCAGTGTTTTCCCCACACCGAAAAGAGGTGGTTCACCGGCCAAAGTGAAACCGAATACTACCTAGCTTTCTTAGGTGGAATCCACTAGCTAGTAACCTTGCTGGCGACATAGTTCAAATACTAGGAGACCTTGGAGACCCTAATCCACCTTGGTGGTAGTCTCGTCTCATGAGGCTTACATGTGCTTGCACAACCTCATTGCTAGTCTATCGGTGTTCAGCTCAGATTTATTATACTTTACAACTATTAGAGTTGACTCACACATTGTGGAAGCTTGCTTCTAGTATGAGGTATGCTTAGCTCAATGGATGACTTGTCATCCCTTTCTGTACTTGATGAATGTGAACTTAAATCTTACATTATCATCATGGTGTGAGTCAAAATTGTCTCACGATTTCTAACACCCTCTTATGTGAGTATCTTTGACATAATGTTTAGGTGCAAGTGAGACTTGTCTCACTTCTTTTAACACCCCATTATAGGTCGATTTCATAACTTATAAACTTTTAGTTATTTCATTACTAACCTTATCTTGTTCAATGTTATTTGATAATCTTGTACCATTCTTTATGAAAGTTATAAGGACTTATTCAATGTGCTACTATGTTCAGAAGTTCATTTAGATAGGGTATGTAGGGACTTGTCCCAATAATTGGCATACCCTAGGTTATGAGTTCATTGAGTAATGATTGGTATGCCTTAATCATTGTCCAATTCTATTACATATTTAGGAAATAATATTGCTGGCCAATTTATTGGCATAAATCAAACTTTGATATTATCACTAGCGAAGTCAATTAACTTCGTGTATATACTATAGTAACCTCATAATTTTAAGCAAGCCAACTTTTAACCTTTGATTAGCATAAGAAAAATTTAGTGCTTAGTTTGACCAAGCTATAACGTTGATTTGGCATTGAATATTCATTAATTAGCTTTCATTTTCATTCTCATTTCTTCTTGGAAATATTGCATTCCAAACACTTACAAACATATCTACTATAAACACACACAGTAATAGAAACCTTCATCCCTTTCAACAGTAAACTGAATTTCATAAACGACTTATAACAATTTCATCTTCTCGAACACAATTAGGCATTACAACCTTTCTTATCTCATGTAATTGATACTCTAATCATACGGATCTAGCCTATAGGTCTCATTCCACATTATCAAATTTCATAAACTTACACATAATGATCAGTTAGCACCACATACCAACAACATGCTCGACATTTGCATTATACATAATACTAGAATCGGAAATAGGGAGAACTAGGGATATGAACATTCGACAATTTCATTGGGAACAACCCTAGTTTTGGTTTTCTTGAATTCAAAACGTTTGAAAAGACTCCTGGTAAAGGAATCCAAGAGAGAAAACTCATACCTTACTGTAGAATTGAATCTACGAAGATTGCCCTGTTCTTTGCACGAAAATCTTGAAGAATTGCCTTGAAATCGTCTAAGGTTTTTCTTATAATTGCTCACTATTTTTCAGTTGTAGGTTTCTACTGGATAAACATGAGTCTAAGTCTTAGGAAATGAATATTTACTAATTCAACTTAGGCTAGGTAACTTAATTAAATAAATCAATTATCTAATTACCAAAATGTCCCTCCTAAATTGACTAAAAATAGGAGAGCATTTGACTTAGCCAAAATCTAAAAAGTTTCTAAGGGTCTATGTTTGACCATGAATTTAAATTAATTAATTAAGTTGCTAATTTAATTAATTAAGTGACCTAGGATAATTAGTAAAGTACCCCAAAGTCACTAGGACCATAACCAACCCCTTTGGACCATCCTAGGTTAGGTACTAGGATGTTTCTTTAGTTATCTACTCGGCTAGTTTCACCCGGTTAGGTCTTAGGATGTCGGGCACACTAGTTTGTTCATTTTAGTTAGTCTTAGGTTAGTTAGCTAATTATGTAAGTTGGTTAGATCCTAGGACTGGTTAGGAAGCTCGGCCCCCTCGTGGCTTGACCCGACGCGTCTCGGCCCCCTAACTGCCCTAACCGAATCGGTTGGGCTTGGTCTCTCGGCCGGTAGCACATGTGCTTGCATATGTGTTGCCGTGCACTTTCCTAACCGTGCACTCTGTAGTTGCACTTGGAAAATTCACTTCTTGTCCCAAGGATCCTCACTATGTGCTTGGGCACTACTTTATCTACATGATCATTTTAAATGATCATGTGCTATGATACCTAGGCTTGACACTTGGATGCCTCGTACCTAATGTGTGTAAGCGATGAAAATAAATTTTTTAGCTTAGGGTCTTCATTGCAGGTACAATTCCTAAACAAGCTTGAATTGGAGCGTTTGAACATCAAAGTGTATTTTAAGTTACTTGTTAATACATAGAAATTAACTAACACCCTTAAGCCAATATTCTCTAACGTACCCAATATTACTCAATATTGGGATTGGGGATGCCTATGTACCCAATACATATTCTTAAAACCTAATAGACTCTTCACTAGACAAGTACATTTTCTGGAATGTTACAATTATGTCCATATTTACCACAACCAAAGCATTTCCCGGTACAAACTAGACATTTCCCATAGTGCTTCTTCCCACAAGTAGCACATGTAGGCTTGCCACCTTGAGAACTACTTCCCTTATAAGGTTTGACCTCAGGATACGAAGGTTCATCTTGAATTAGAGCCTTTTTCTTTAACGTAGGTTGGTTTTACTCACTTGGTCTACTCCTCTTCAAGTTTCTAGAAATCCTACTAAGCTTAGACTTCTCAATGGATTGAGGATACACCATTAACCAAGATAAATTCATATCACCATGGAGCATGGTCGTACGACACTCTTCTTTCACAAGGTCGGCAACACCAGTCACAAACCTACTCATCTCATCCCTAGGGTTAGACACCAAGGATGGAGCATACCTAGACAACATAGTGAACTTCAAGGAATACTCCTCAACACTCATATTTCCTTGCTTGAGATTCATAAACTCCTCAACGTTCACCTCCTTCCTCTCACAGGGAAAGTACTTTCCTAAGAAAGCCTCCTTAAACTCCTCCCACTCTATAGGGCCAGACTCTACAGGCGTATTATCTTTCAATTGATTGGACCACACTTGAGCAACCTCCCTCAATTGGTATGAAGCTAAGTCCTCCTTCTTCCTAGATGTCACCCCCATGGGACTCAACACCTTATACATACAATCTAGACACTCGTGGTGATCCTCTCCCACCTTAGAGCCAAGAAAGATAGGACGACTCATCCTCACAAAATCTCTCAATCTAGAGGTCATAGTACTCTCCACATATTCATCCTAGGTTCAATACCCCTATTCACATAGTTATTCATGGCTCGGGCTAAATCAAGTAGAGCCTCTCTTATCTCACCATCAAACATTTCTGGGGGAACCACCGGAACCCCATTACATTCACTTCCAATAGGGTCTTGAACAACTTGTGGAGGAATTTGAGAACCTTGAGCACATTGAAGAACTTTCTTAACTTGCTCAACTTGAGGAGGAATTTCCTCGTTCACCCTTCTGTCTTCCATTCTTCTAGCGGTCATCCTTCTAGTATTCATATTACTATAAACACAAAGAAAAGCATTAAGAAAGACACTTATAACTTTTAAGCTACGTCATGACATAAGATTAGATAAAGAAGGGAAACTCTATTATCCTATAGCCTCTCGCCCATAGATGTGTCGCACACACCGATGAACAAGACTCTACTAGACATGGATTTATGACACATTTTGATTCCTAAGACCACTTTCATAACCTATGCTCTGATACAAAGTTTGTCACGCTGCGAGAGCACACCCTGGAAGATATGGCACTCTTGGAGTGCGACATGGCGTACTTGAACTCTCGGAGGTTATGTACAAGCCCTTTGACATCATTCATTCCATACAAGTATGGAAAGTAGTGCGTAATTAAAAAATTTCACAGGAAATATCTTAAAATATCTTTCATATAAAATCATAGGAAAATATTGTGTATCAACATATGCCAATCTTAGACTCAAGAATACTTGGGAGACGTCCCCTACAATACGAAATATAGTACTACTTAGTCTATTACAATACTTTGAATAAAAGAAATCTAAGGATAGCTATGCACTCGAGTCAATTGAGGACATACTTAAACTTTCTTTAACGATTACTAGATTCCAAGCTTGATCCAAGATACCTCTCACCTGTTTACCACACCTTTAGAGATAGACAAAAAGTATGGAATTAGAACAAACACATGTACTAAGTATGAGTTAATGCATAAAATCATGAGAAACGGACATTTACGAGAAATATACTCTTTTTTATTTAAAATATCATATTGAAAGTATAAGAATCACATATAAGCACTAAACATCACATTTATAATGTATTACAAGTCAAATGCAATTTATACCGAATTATAGAACCTTACAGTAAGCTTAGAATGAACTTCACTGTAACTTCACTGTAATTTCAAATGGAACTCTCATATCATAATGTACCATCAATAACACCTACAAAAAACATAAACATGAGACCCTCCTACCAAAGGTGATTGTAAGGCTCACTTGAGTGAGTTTTGAAGCGACAGCCCATACAGTCCCTTGACACACCAAAGAGATCCTTTAGACTTCCTAAGATAACGTTATTCTCATTACACACAATAGCATATATATAATATAATATGGCATTCTCCTCCCAAAGGTTATCAAAAGAGATACTTAAGTAATTCAAGAAGAGAACGCCCATACCCCCTCTCCAAGATTACCTAAATAATCCTTAAGACTACCTAAGTTTAGATCATGTCTACTTTATCAATTTACTTTCCCTATCTAGAGTTATTTAAGACTTCCCTATGTAAGATACGAGGAGACCATTCTTATGCCACCTTCACACCTTAGCTAGGCAACCCTTAAACTACTCAAGGTAAGTACTTATTCATTTAACATGCTTTCCAACTTAAGTCATTATCTTTATTAGTTTACTTAAGAGACATTCAACATATAAGGAAATTCAAGTAATGGTCTTGGAGAATACCTATGAACTCGCATACTAATATCTTCAAAGGCTAATCGTGCAATATACAGATACCGTCCCATACAACCACCTAAACTTTATAAAACTTCTCAACACTACTGGGTATCCTATATGATGAGAAAAGACAATAACCGACATATACCATGGTACCTAAGTATGGAATCCGGAGTGAACCCTACTTCTGATAAAGGGTGCTCTAATTCCCAATGGTAGAACTAGAACACATCACATGTAGACACATGGTTAAGGAATATGAAGGGTTTATTTGTACTCTAACCTCATCCTTAACTTGAGCTATTCCCCAAACCATACTCACTCGGTGCTATCCTTTGTACTCATAGAGTAGTTCAATAAAGGAGCACATGAAGAGGTTCCATATCGAGTTCACAACCAAATCATAACACCTTACAAAAGAGGTCCCCTAGGGTTTCCTTACAATGGTTAAGAGGATCGCTCAATGGCTTTCCTAAGGATAATTTCATGCCATTCCATCCACCAACCCTAAGTCCACCATTCACACAAAAAGGATACCATTACGACTTTAGACTTCAAGGATATCGTAACCTTCCAACAAGGTTGAAGGTTCCATATAAAAGACCTTGTTGAAAATGTTCAAGGTCACATGTCAATCACACATACAAGACTATGAATCTTTAGCATAATAAGTCAAGAAGTCATATTTACATTATACATGTATCAAGTAAGGCACACAAGTCTACCAAAGCAAGACATACACATACTTCACATATAACATATCATTCTAGGAGCACATAGGCATAACAAAGGTCATGCCTAGGTCACCCTATTCACGACTACATAATCATCAATCTAAGTATCACAAGTATCATATAATCTATCAGGAAACATCATACTTCAACATCAAGTAATCCACATAATGACTACACTATAGTCTACTAAAGACACATATCATCAACTAGAAGAACTTATACTTTGACTCCACATAAACACATAAGTGACCAAGACATTCATAATATTCACATAATCAAGTAATAATATGATAAATCCATAATACAAAAAGTAATGCCGAGGCAACATAATTCACAATTCATAAAGTAATGCCGACAAGGCCACATTAGTCACACGTATAGCACATAAGCACCGCCACCATAAGTGGACCATACCAAACATTATTACTATATAAAGCCTAGTACTACACAATACAGAGAAATTTAGGTCAACATACAATTGATCC
Organism: Solanum sitiens; assembly: GCA_016801875.1. NCBI lineage: Eukaryota > Viridiplantae > Streptophyta > Magnoliopsida > Solanales > Solanaceae > Solanum > Solanum sitiens. The sequence continues at coordinate 1,485,846 of JABWTJ010000110.1, read as the reverse complement.
AACCTCACAACTTCAATCCATAGCCAATTCATCTAACACAATACTCAAAGGCGCTTATCAATGGTCATAGTTTACAATTCAACCCCATGATCACAATAAATAATGAATCAAAGATAATAGAACAAGAATATATGAATTTAGGGAAGATTACTAACAATTCTAACATGATTCAATTATAATTGAATATCCCTAATTAAACTACACAAGAATTCAATAGCATTAAGGCATAATCACATCACCCACAAAGTAGTCAAATCTAGGGTTGCATGAATTGCATGGGTTCATAGAGTTTTTAGGTTAAAATCATCTAATTCACATGAATTCATTCAATATACAATGATTCATAATGTTTTACGCAATAACCCATGGCTAGATATCAAAATAGGACAAGTTCATCTTTGAAAGACTTTGGATATCAATTTGAAGTTTGGCTCATTGAAAAAAGGAGATTCAAGGATGAAAAACCATACCCCAATTCATGCTATACCATGAATTTAATGAAGAATCACCAAAGAATCTTCAATATAAGCTCTATGTTAAGTTTTTGGCTCCAATGGAGTTCTGGAGAGTTCTTTAGGGAAATTGGTTTTTAATTTGGAATAATGAATTCATCGAACTATTTTAGACTTATAAAATTTTTTATAATACCCAATTAACCTTAGGAAACCGCCGTTTTAATTATTTTAGACGTGGAGTGAATTTATAAATTCACCCCTACACATTACATCGAACAGCGCAGTCGCAGGCCACCTTCGACGGTTGCCCATCGACGGGGCGTTGGTCCCTTGACAGGACATCCTGTCAGACTGTTGATGGGATCAGAGACTTGCCTTTGGGATATTAATCTCCCTAGTCTAAGTACTGAGCCACGCCTCCCACCTACAGGGCGTAGGTTGTCCCTCGTAGGTGAGACTACTTTTTTGGTAGTTGTGGCTCACACGATGGGTCCTTCCTCAAGGACCCTTGGTTTGTCCTTGGGGAATTTTGTCCAGACGTTTCCAACCTGAATATGTTCTTATAAGAGTTTAGGACCACTCACATCAATTTCATCAAAAACGAAGACGTAATTCTTGATGAAACACACTAAGACACACAAGGACATTTCAAGGCAAACCTTTCGAACATCATGGACGTTCTTGGACGTTTGACCTCCAAACTCAGTGAAACTTTAACTACTGCTTCCTAACTTCATTATAACCCATTTAGGACTTCAAAATATCAAGACACAAGCTTTAGACTCTAGTTTCATCTAAGAGGTGTTACAAGTTTAATGATTTAAATACTCTTAAAATACCCAAATACACCGAAATAAAATGTCCTATTTTATAAGACTTGGGGTGAATATCCCAAAAACAACCTAAACCTTAACAGTGAAGCATCTAGATTGCAGGCCCATTGACGCCCATCATCAATGGACCATCGACTGGCCTACGCCCCATCGATTGTGGACCGTTGGTTGGGTCTGGAACTCCAAAAACTGTAGGCTACATGTCCCATAGATGCCACCCATCGACGAGTTGTCTCCTGGTTGACTGGCCGTCGTTTAGGGGTCATGGTCTGCCACTGCTAGTTAGTCTACACCGTTGAGTTTGGGGTCCTTTCTTAGGGCCTTGTGGGTCCTAGGTGGAGTCATTCTCGGACGTTAAGCCCCTAAACATGCTTGTCTTGGTCTTAGGAACACCTCCAATAAAATTCAACACAAACGAACACGTAAAACATGCTAAGTCACACACCAACACAGAAGGATGTCCAAAGGCTAACTTTCGAACATCTTGGACGTTCTTGGACGTTTGACCTCCAAACCTTACCAAACTCAACATGCTTGTAAGACCCCCAAAATGAGTTAGGGTGTATATAGCCTAAAATGTTTGTCTTAAGGTTATAATGTCCTAAAATATATTATAAAATGGTTTAGAGGTAGTGTATACAATTTTAGGTGATTTGGAAGTCAAATGTTAAGGGTCGACCAAAACTTTTGATGACTAGTCACCTATGTGCCTCATGTGTCTATGCATGCTTAAAATTGTATGAAATGAGTTTATGAAGTCTTAAAATGGTTTATAATGATGTTTAATGGTATTATATGAGGTTTTGAGAAGCTTAGAGGTCAAACTCCCAAGAACGTTTAAGACGTTCGGAAGATAACCTAGAGACATGCATGTGTGTGTCTCGATGGGGCCTTGCCTAGAGACATACCGGTACGGCTTCTAAAGGACCCCGCAAAAGTCCCCACAAGAAGGACCCAAGGCTGGTCGAGACACTGCCTTGGTAGTGTCAAATGCAGTGTCAATTGACGGACCAAACAATGGCCAGTTGGTCAACCAACGGCCCGTTGGTGAGGTCTCGTCGATGGAAACTTATCTTGGGCAAGTTTCAATGCAAAAATTGTCTAAGGACCAATCGACGGAAGCCAAATGACGGCCGGTCGATGGGTTCCGTCGATGGTGGCCTGTAGATACTGCATCGCGACTGTTTTATTTAAGGGGTGAATGGAAAATTCACCCCACGTCCTAAACATATTCTAGTTGATTGATTTAACTTTATTTGGGTGTATATAAGGGATCAAACACGTGAAGAACCCATTCCAAATCCCCTCTCACGAAATTGAACCTTTCCCTCCAAAAATCTTCTCCCTAGAAACATCCATTGTTGTTGAAGCTCAAGAACAGCTTGGATCTTGGATTTTCATGATTTCTTCACAATGTTTTAGAGGTATTCATGTATATAAATGTATGGTGATCCTTAATCTTTAGTTATCTTTCCATCTAGAGAGTTAATCTCAAAGATTTCGAAGACAAAAATATGATCAAAGTTGTTCTTCTTTAATCTATCCTGGGTTCCTTCTCAAAACGTTTTTAATTGTTAAATCATGATGAATTGATGTTAATATATTGGTTTAAATGTGAATTTGAATCCAATTTCATTATGAACCCATGTACCTTGCTAAATCAATTTAGTCCTTGCATGGGATTTGTGATATTGACTTGTTATCGATTGAATTATGAATCTATTACGTTGAAGTGGTTATATATACTGTTATTTACATGAATTAATGTTGAAGTTATGATGAATAATCCATGTGGATCAATGTATGAAGGTTTGAACATGCCTAGACTAGTTAACAATGCGATCACTGTAATGTGGGTCCTTAATTGTATAAAAGTGGATTTCGATCATGTTAAGTTGGTTATATCTACTGTTCTAGGTTAATATAATGTTTGAATTATGGATATGAATCTTGTATGATTGAAGTAAAGATGGCTTATGTGAATTGAACTAGGTTTTTCTAGTCTATGGAATAGTAACTTGTAATCTTGACGTTAGGTTACTTGTTATATGAATTGATCATGGTTAATTGTCCTTAGCTACCGCCTATAGGATAATGTGAATATGAATTATATGTAATGGATCCAATGTGGATCAATTCATGATAGTTTGAATAAGATTAACCTATGTAAACTTACCTTCCATGAATTCCTAGTATAAAGCATACTTACAATGAATTCGACTTTATTGGCAATTGTAGTAGTGTCTCGTTTAAGCTATGATTTCTTTGGATACTGCTCTACATGTACATTTTTGATGAATCTTTATTGATGATCTATGACCATCTATTCTCTAGAACAATGGTAATGTTTTGTACCAGTTGTATCATGATCTTGTAGCCACTTTTACATGGTTTCTTCTATGTTTAAAATACATTTATCTACTGCCCTATATATGAATTGTTGATAAACAAGGTGTATTGATTCAACTATGATCAAAGGGTGAGAAATTGGTAAGAATGGCTCATCCTTCTACCTTTCTATATTAATGTAGTTGATAAAGCCTTGTATGGCATTGTGTGGTATGGTCCACTTATGGTGGAGGTGTTTACTTTATTGTCATTATATATGTGTTTACCATGGCCTTGAAGGCAAATTGATTAACTTATGAACATATGCTTATGATGATACTATGAGAAGTTCATGCCTACTTTCCTATTCTAGTTGTGATCTATGTTGTGTGGCTATCGTATAAGCATGTGTATATTCATGGTAGGGTAAAGTATAGGTGCTTCCATTAATAAGATAAAAATGGTTAATAATCCCTTACCTATGTCCTATGTGAATACAGGAATAGTACAAGTTAGGAGTCTTAGGTGTAATATGAAGTTGACTTGTCTCCTATGCTATTGTGTGTTGTGTGGTCTATTCTTGAAAGAGTATTATGGTATAAGAGGGTGGCTTTCTCAATGTGTTGTTGATATCCATTATGTGATCATGTTGACCAATGTACACACACTCACTTTACATGCATGTTACAAGTAGTATAGGTCATGGTGTCTAAATGAAAGGTAGTTCTCATATTTACTAGTGTCTACTACTATGTATGTTAAGATGATGTTTATGAAAGTATGATATGTGTTTCCTAAGCTAGGATGACTTGATAGATGTACTAGTATGGGCAAGGGTATGGGACTTTGCCTGTGCATTGCACATGTGCACCTTGATAGGATAGTTCTAGTTTGATTTCTATGTGCATGAATATGAATTTATGGTCATGTGTGGTCTTAATGTGTTATGTAAAAAGTTTTCTCACATATATGTATACACACACACATGAATGATGATCTAGTCAATAATACAACCTTGAAAGATGTGCTCAAGTGTATCCTTAACTAGATAGTGCTAATGCATATGCTATGTTCATGTGAAAGGATCTCTCACATGAAAAAGGTTGATGAACTCTCATCTATGACCTATGAGCTAAACATATGAGGTGATAACTTTCCTAAGCCTACGTTTTACAAATAAATGATAATAAAGGCTTTTTTCAATAAAGGTAACTTAGCTTAGCACCAAGTGCACTTGTAGATGAGGGGGTGACACTTTCCAACATAGGGAAGGTAGGGTTCACTACGGTACTCATGTGAGGGAGTGACACTTTCCCAAATATGGGAGGTAGGGTTCACTACGGTCCTCACGGGGTGGATTGTGTCATGACCCAAAAAGGATGTAGAGTGATATTTCCATGATTGCCCCCAAGTTACATTAACTATGCTTGCCACGTAGGATCTAGCAAAGTGAATTCACTTAGGATGCTAGGATGTATGTTAATGTTCTACCTTGGCTAGGTAGGAACACCTTCCCTTGGTGTAAGGCTCTATAACACCAAATTCCATGTTTAGCACCCATGGTCTTAGTGTAAGTTAAGGCTATAGTTTTCCTAAAGTAAAATGGACAATGGAAGTAAATGACTAGGACCCTAACTAGAATGACTTAAGGGATGTTACTTAGAATAGGTGGAAGTAATGAACCCATCTAGACATTGCACAAGTATTTCCTTAGGATGTTCTAGGAAAGTGTTCTAATGCATGTGTCTATGTATATGTTCTTTAGGAATGACTTTGTAGTATTGGTCTACTTGTTATGATGATGTTCATGGTATGAGTCTATATACATGATGTTGATGTTATTGACTATATGATGAAGGTCTTGCTTGACATAAATGAAGTTGTCTTCTCTTACTATATTGATGTATGACTTGGATCTAAAGGCTTGTGGCCTCATGATAGGTTTACTACGTATGTGTGAGGTTATGGGGCCTTACATATACATTGAACTAGTAGACCTAGATTGGGGGCATGAGTTAGTTCTTATAAGATTCTATGTGAAGTAAAATAAGTGTATGTGCATAATGGCTAGGAGTTCACTTTAATGTTCTTTTAGTCTTGGCTTAACTATGTATATATGTTGTACTATACTTCTATGATGGTACGTGTTGCTTCATGTAGGTTATATGTATGGTTACTTGTGACCTTAAGGTGATGCATTGCACCAAGTATCACTAGACGGTTACTTGGGAAGTTAATGAATAGTAGGAAAGAATGCTCACTGTAACATAAAAGTAGCTTACTGTAAAGTGGCTTAAAAAATGTCATAAATTCTATATGTGATCTTATGTGATGTTTGGCCTTTGAATATGTTTATATGAAGCATATCATTTATATAAATTCTATTGGATAAAGGTTTTATGATGATTTACTCGAAATGGCATGAAGTATGATTTCAAGGAAAATGTCCCTTTTAAATGCAAGTTTTTGCATGGTTGCCATACTTAGTGCATTCTTTTACTAATCCAATTCTTCTATACTTTTTACACAAAGTGTAGGATATGGATTCTTAAAGAATGTATTGAATGGCGAAGAGTTTGATAGATGATTCTCAAGCTCAATGAAAGGAATCCTTAAGTTCAAGGATCTCCTACTTATGTCTTTATTGTAAAGTCTTTAAATATTGTATAGTTATGTAATGTGTCTTATGGGCCGTGTCCCTAATGTACTCTAATGTTGTTGAGTCTAAGATGGCAAAGAGACATAAGGTCTAAATATTTATTATGACTTATGTTTTAGCTATAAATGAGATGAAGATTCTAGCATATGATGTGCTATGAAAAGTTTTAAATTTTCCGCTAAATGTACTATGTCAATGCGATAAATGATAACTATGGGCTTGTATAAGACCTCCGAGAGGTTAAGTACGCCATGTTACTTCTAGGGGGTGCTCCTCGGAAGTGACAATGTTTCCTTTAAACACTATAATTAACAATATAAGGACCTAAAAAACTCATGACACACACATAAGCACATGCAAGCACGTAAAGACTAGTCTTCGAATGTCTTGGTCGTCCCTTGACGTTAGACTTCAAATTTAACCAGATTGACTTCAAAACACCTAACCTATTAATTAAGCTATTTATAAGACTTTAGAACAATTATAAAACTCAACATAAACCTCTTTCATTTTAGGGTCGTTACATTCTCCCCCACTTAAGAACATTCGTCCTCGAATGACACTTAAACACTTAGGGAAAACGACCAAAGCAAAGAGCCCAAATTTAAACACACAATATCATGATCATACACATAACCAGGAGAAACATCAAATAGCACATCATGAAAGTTCTCCTCAAAGAAAACTCATGCAACATTTATAACAAAGCACAATAAAGCAAATTTTATCACAAGGACTAACATGCAACTTCTCACTAACACAAAGGCATACTCAACAAATAAATTTCATATATAAAAATTTAGACATGCTCATATTCATCTTCTTGAAACAGTTAGGCAGCCTATACTAGATGCACATGAACAATGAGGAAGATACCATGCATGAAAACTCTTTGTTTTTACACAAGAAGTCAACCCAAAACATACATATCATAAGGAGATTTCCACAAAAGACTCCAACATAAACCAAGTTACTAGGAACTCTTTGTTTAGGCTTGAATAAGCATATAAGGTAAAGATAAATATATCTCACTCCCAACACCCATATTCTTCACCATACTCCCCAACTTAGGAGAAACCCTATCTAAGGTCAACCTATTCATAATACAAGGAACTCACTCAAAGAACATTAAACCTCACTAACATCTCCTCACCTACTCTTCAATATAGTAGACCTCTTGACACAATAACATCCCCCCCCCCTTACTAGGAAAACTAACATTTGCTCTTTCTAACCTCACCTCCTTCCTCTCAAAGGTCGGATCTGAACAACGTCAAATTATCTCAACTATAACTATCACTCCTCCACCTTTCTAACTCTACACTTCACCATTTCTTCCAAAAATCCTACCCTTCAAAAGGTAACTCAACCAACCTAAGGTCACCTTCACAACCTTCCATATCCCATCTAATAAGTCACATCTCATCTTTTTCTCTTCGTCAACCCAAACTCCTGAAAGGCCATACTCTTAAGGACCATCAAAAAAGAAACAAGGGAAATACACCATATACAAAGCTCTTAGGCACGATTAGATGAATGAAGAAGTGAAACTTTTCCCAGCACCCAATATCCTCCTATTCATAATGTAGCACGCTTCACATTGTCAACAAGAATCTACTAGATGTGGTTTATGATCCAAACTAAGACACTCCAAAATATTTTGCTCTCATACAAACTTTGTAACGACCCACAAGTACACCCTAAAAGTTAGAGCATTCTTGAGTCGCCAAATGGCATATAAGACTCTGAAAAGTCTCACTTAAGCCACTTGTATCAATCATTGCATATATACACCCTAAAATAAGTAAGAATTTAAAACATTCTTCACACACGAAGAACTCTTTCGTCAATACGCAAGCGGAAGACTTTCTTTAAAACATTAAACCTTTACAATGTCTCATTAAACCATCTATACTTTGGAATATACAATTTTTGGGACTAAACCCATACAAGACATAAAAATAGACTAAGACATAAAAAGGAAAATGTGGGTATTGTCCTCGAATTGATGAGGACTCACCAATACTTCATCTTCAACTCTTAAAAACATATCCATCCTCCATGGAATATGAAGACATCCAATTTCCTACACTTCAATCAAAAAGGGAAAAGAAGGGGTTAGCACATTGAATGCACTAAGTATGGAAGCCATGCAAAAAAACATGAAAAGGGACATTTAGCATAGAAACATTTTTTCATGATATTTTGATATAATACCTTCATAAAAGAGTTTAAGAGACATCAAACAAGTCAATAATCACATATAAGACATATACAAGTAACATCCAACACATAAGCATATTCACATGGACCCCCTACTAAAGGTTATCCTAAGACACACCTAAGTAAGTAATGAAGCACCCGCCCATACAATCCCTTCACACACACCTGATGATCCTTAAGACTATCTATAGTAAGTTATACCAACACATCACATATCACATCAATTCACATAAACATGAGACCCTCCTACCAAAGGTGATTCTAACCTCACTTGAATGAGTTATGAAGCGACCGCCCATACAATCCATTCACACCCACAAAAGAGATCCTAAAGATTACCGAAGATAAGAATATTCCTATTTCATACATTCAAGTCCCTACCTAGATTTTCTCTAAGACTCACCTAAGTAAGATATGAAGAGAACGCTCATACACCCTCTCCAAGACTACCTAAGAAATTCCCAAAGCTACTCTAGATAGATGTTTTTTAATTAACATACCTTTACTTATGTTATTAGGTTCATTAGACCATTTAACAGACATTCAACAATTAAGGACTTTCACATAATGATCTTGGAGAAGACCTAGGGAGCTCATATACATTTAATATCTTCAAAGACTACTCGTGCAATGTCTAGATAGCAATCAATTCAACTACCTAAACTTCATAGAAATTATCCAACAGTAGCATGTATCCCACATGATGAGAATAGGCAATAACCGACATTGACCATGGTAGCTAAGCATCTAATCGGGAGTTATAACCTACTCCGATGGAGGGTGTTCTACTTGCCAATGGTAGAACTAGGACACATCTATGTAGGCACATGGTTAAGGAATATCGAGAGTTTCTTTGTACTGTAGCCTCCTTCTTAATTAGAATTACTACCCAAGCATACTCTCTTGGTGATAGACATTGTTCTCGTAGAGTAATTCAATAAAAGAGCATATGAAGAGGTATCATATGTTGTTCATAACCCATTCACACTACACCGTACCAAAGAGGGTCCACTAAGACTACCTACAATGGTTAAGAGGATAGCTCAATGACTTTTCTAAGGATGATTTCATGTCGTTCCAGCCAGTCAACCTTAAGTACTCCACCATTCACACAAGAAGGATTCCATTACGGCTTTCAACTTCAAGGATATCATAACCTTTCATATAAAGGTTCCAAGTTAATTATCTTCTTTACTTATTTCAAAGTCATTTATAAATCACTCAAACACATACAAGACAAGGGTGCTCTAGCCTACCAATTCAGGGAATCATACATTCACATTTTACATTTATCAAGTTAGGGACACAAGTCTACTAAAACAAGACACACACATACTTCACCTCATCACCTATAGCATACCATTCAAGAAGAACATCAACTAAGCATACTTAGTAGTCAGCCTACACACTTCCATGAAATCATTAACATAAGTAATCAAGAGTCTCATATAGTAAACTAGAAATAGTAACACTCCAACTTCAAGTATACATACATAACGCATCACTATAACCTATCATAATAACTTATAATCACATAGAAGAACACATGTTTTAACTTCACATATATATATATATAAGTCATCAAGACATTCACAATGATCACATAGCAAGGTTATACATGATAATAACATAGTTCATAAAGTAATGCCGATGAGGACACGTTGTTTCACAATTAATAAAGTAATGCCGACAAGGCCACATTATCCACAATTAGATCACATAAGAACCGCCAGCATAAGTGGACCATAGCAATAATCATTATAATACATGATACACAATATCAAGAGTGTTAGGGCAGCATACCACCAATCCAATCTCACAACTTCAATCCATAACCAAATCAACAAACCTAATACTCAAAGGCTCTTACCAATAGCCAAAATCACCAATTAAATACAATAAGCTCAATATACAAAGAATTCAACAATATCCAACATTTTCATATAATCAATTGAGGCAGCCTATAAAACATACAATCATGATCTATACATAAATCAATAGCCCTAAGCAATCTACACATGAATTCATTACTATTTAGCCATAATCAATTCACCTATGGCATAGCTAAATATTGAGATATGAGATGGTCAAAGGTTCATAGATATTTTAACTGAAAAACATCAACTATACATAAATAATATCATATCTTAATGTTTGAAAATGATTCTTCCAAGAACCCATAACTTAGAGTAGAAATTGGACTTTTCATCTTTTTGAAATCTTTGAAAATTATCTATGAAATTGACTATAAGGTGATAGAAAGCCTTAGATGAAGGAATCCCATACATTATTAGAAGAATCCTAAGAGAAATAAAGAAGAAACTCCATTGAAGATCCATCATCAAGCTCCATCTTCATCTTGAGCTTTCATGGAGGTTTTTGGAAAAACTTTGGGAGAAAAACGGTTTTAATCTATGTGGTAGGGTCTAAATGAAAGTTTAATGAATTAAATATTCTTAAATTACCCAAACACCTAACTAAACCATCCTCCTATTTTATAAAACTTGGGTGAATTTCCCAAAAACACCCCAAACCTTAACAGTAAAGTAGGTAAATTGCAGGCCCATCGATGCCCATCAACGGACCATCGACTGGCATTCGCCCATCGATTGTGGTACGTTATTTGGATTTCAAACTCCCATAACTGCACAATACATGGTACCATCTACGCCACCCATCGATGAGTCGTCGCCTGGTCACCTGGCCATTGTTTGGGGGTCGTGGTTTTCCGTTGCCAGGCAATCTACACCGTTAAATTTGGGGTCCTCTACTAGGGCCCCTTGTGAATCCTAGGTGGAGTCATTCTCGGACTTTAAAGCACTAAACATACTTTTTTAGGTCTTAGGAAAACCTCCAATCAAATTCACCACAAACGAACAGGTAAAATATGCTAAGATACACACCAACACACAAGGACGTCCAAAGTCTAACTTTTGAACGTCTTGGACGTTCTTCGACATTTGACCTCCAAAACTTACCAATATGAACATGCTGCATTTGAAAACTATTATTAACCATATAAGGACATCACAAACTCATGGTACACACATAAGCACATGCAAGCACATAAGGACTAGTCGTCGAACGTCTTGGTCGTCCCTTGACGTTAGACTTTAAATTTAACCGGATTGACTTCAAAACTGCTAAACACATTAATTAAGATATTTATAAGCCTTTATAACAGTAATGAAGCACTATATAAACCTAGTTCATTTTAGGGTCATTGCATTATCCTTGTTAGTCTTGGGAAAGTTTGAAGGAACTTGGTTGGAAACCCTCTTCTTTAATCTAGGCTTGTCTTGAATCTCAAGCCTACCCTTAGAAGTACCTCCCTCATAAGACTTGGCCATCTTAAACTCCTTATTCTTCCTCTTGAGTCTAGTCTCGTCAACTTTGTGAGCATGAACTATTAACCTAGATATATACGTATTGTCATGTAGCATCGCCGAACGACACTCTTCAACCAAATCATCGGACAATCCTGTCACAAAGAGACTCATCACATCCCTTAGGTTAGACACCAAGGAAGGAGCATACTTGGACAACTTGGTGAATTTGAAGGAGTACTCTTGCACACTCATACCTCCTTGATGAAGGTTGATGAATTCTTCCACTTTCGCCTCCATTTTCTCCCTAGGAAAGAAACAATCACGGAAATCCCATCTAAATACCTCCCAAGTTATATGACCCGATCACCAGGGCCTTTTATGGATTCTTCCACTTTCGGCCTTTTCAGTTGAAGTCAACCCCATCGCATAGAGAATCTTGTAAACTTCATCAATGAAGTCTTTGGGATCTTCATTCACTTTCGACCCATAGAACATAGGAGGATTTATCCTCATGAAGTCTAATAAGCGGGAAGCCGTGGTACTAGCATTTGGTTGAACACGAGGTCCAATCTCCCGATTAGCTTGGGCTTGAAAGGATACCGCTTGAGCTTGGGTAGTCATGGCTTGTTCCAAAGTCAAAAATATCGACCTTATCTCTCAATCTGTCATAGGAGGAGGAATGAGCGGAGCTTGAACTTGTGAAGGCACTTGGTAGCCTTGTAGAGGGGGTTGGTTTTCTTGGGGAGGAACTCCCGCATCAGCCAAATGTTCCGCCACACTTCTTGCCCACTGCACGTCTTTTATTCATATCCTATATCCACAAGAAAAGGATTAATAGAAAAAAGGGACGCATAGTGTTACCACTAATAAGGCACGACTTTCAAGATTACGAATAAGTGAGAGTTTCTAAGAATCACATAGCCTCTCATTCATAGGTGTGGAGCAATTCACACCCATTAACAAGACTCTAAGCAGACGTGGTTCAATGAGACATCAATGCTTAGATTTCTTTAACCCCATGTTCTGACACTAAGTTTGTCAAATTTGATACGCTCAAACTTACTTCTCAAATAAGAAGTAAAGCGGTCGTATCAAGTAAAGAACCCAACTAATGAGGTTGGTATCGATCCCACGAGGAAAATGGTTCAGACTTAACTTTATTCTATTATTACTACTATTTAGTCAACTATTTTCCAAGAAAACAAATAACTAAAAAGGGGGGTTTTAATTAATAAAAACAATTAAATAAGTTAAAGTAATCAACTAACAGATTTAAGTATTGAAGTTTTAATCAAGTGATGAGATTAACTAGGGCTTAAGTGTTCCCCACAGGCTCCTAACTCGGTAATTCTAGCTATAACAATTCTTTCCTAATATCTTGCATGCAAAGTGATAAGTTAGGTATCTCTAAATCCTTGGTCCGGCATCTAGAAAATTTCACTCCGCACCTTGGTCCGGCTACGTGTGTTGCTTTACTAAACCTTATCTTTACCTCATATTAAGAGCGTAATCGATATTTGACGAAGTTATTACTACGTACCAACCAACACTAGCCTATTAGATAGTATACAGTAAATCTACGTTGATAATTCTTTTCCTATTATCTACCTCCTTGGTCCGGGAAGTAACATTAAGGCGAGTTCTAACATTGGTCATCCGTTAAAAAGACTTCTACACGAAAGAATTATCAATACATGCAAGACACTATTCAAGACTTGTTATTTTAGCTAGATTTTACCTTGTTATTTACCCATGGTTCCCACAACCCTAGTTATGGAGTTTAGTTACCCATGGTCATAGTCACACAATTCATATTAATAATGTAATACTTCATGCACTTACTTTGAAGAGAATGAATAAAATCCAGAAATTCACTTGATTAATCAACAAAAACACCAACAATCGATTCTAGAAAAAGTATATCAAATACAAAAATCAATAGTTCAAACACTAAAACAAGAGTACTGAAAAATATCCTAGAGTCTAACCCCAAAAACTAGGTTTTTCGAACTATTTATAATAAAAACAAAACCTAATAAAAGAAGGATCCTAATTAATGAAAATCTGTCCAAACGCGTCTGAGTCGATGGACCTCGTGACGGACCGTCGTGGGCACGACGGACCGTCATGGCCTCCGTCGTCCAATACTTCATAAATTCTTCTGCTGCTTTCTTCATTACCCTCAACGGAAATGTATGACGGACCGTTTCAAGAACGACGGTCCGTCGAGGGGCTCCGTTCCATAATACTTAACTTCTTGGAATTGGGTACTGGGACTACTCTCTGATCATCACGACAAACAAGCAGGACGGACCGTCGTGGCTATGACGGTCCGTCATGAACTTCCGTAGTCCCACACTTGGTCAGACTTCCCCATCTTCCTTCAGCAGCTTCTCTCCTCACTATTATGCCACCTACGGACCGTCACAGCCTCGACGGACTGTCATAAGCTACGTAGGTGGTATCTTCTGCATTTCTTGCTCAAAACTCCCGCGTTCATCTTTGGACAGATTTCCTGCAAATAAAGAGAAACCTACATAAAAAATCAATACAAAAAGGCTTTAGACACACACTAAACTTAATAAAAAAGAATTAAAAGTACCGTGAAACCACGGTACATCACCCCCCCTAGACGTAAGTGGCGTCGTCGTCCTCGGAAAGGACTAAGACTAGCATCTTATCATTCGCCATTACATTTCATAGGTTAAAATGTGAAAAAAATAAAACTTTTCATATACATCTGTATAGTGAGGTTTACATAGACCTCTCGCATACTACATATGGAGTTTACATAGACTCCTCACATAGGATGCTTACATAGGCTTCTATTTTAGATAACATAATTGATACATAAGAATTAGTCTAATATTTCATCTCATATTGACCATCTAAAGGAGTACAAATCTTGGGCATAGCCAATACAAAGTCAACATGACAATATAGGCTTACATCAATATCCAAATGATAAAGGAATGAACAATGTCTTTATGACAATACAACTTTAAAGCTAGAATGTGGAACAAGGTAACATCCCCGAACATAAGGACCTACCAACACTTGGGGAAAAGAATTCAAGTCTTCTTCAATCTCCCCCCTAAGAACTCAATGGCCGGAACCTACATAATTGTAGAAATATAAAGGAAATGGTTTAGGACACCACTTGTACTAAGTATGGAAACATATGCACATAAACGTTGAATCATGCTTCAAGGGACATTTGTTCAAAAACATGCCAAGTTAATTTGAAAAGCCTTATGTACAACAAAGAACACATATAAGACAATAATCATATATTCTTTAATACAAGACCAAAAACATCAAATAGATCAATTCAACATGTGTAGTAGCATATTAGAATCCATAATCAAAGAAACTCCAACATCATGTTATAACAACAAAGCTTGTACAAGGGTTCATAACTTTTCAATATATGCAAGACTCTTACTCATAATCCATTACAAGCTTACAAGTACAATGAACAAGTGAAGCCCCATAACCCCACTCAACCAAGTGACCAACCAGAGGATCATAAGTAATGCCTAACTTCATATAATATAACATCATGAGTAATCATCATCATATATAGAAATATAGACCAACAACATATTCATAAGTAAAACAAACATCATATGAGTTCATCCACTGTAAAGTCAACATGTGCATATCATTTATTTCATAAGAACATATGAACATCCTCCTAGGACTTCTATCAAGGCCAACTAGTGCAATGTATAGGTAGAGTCTCATACCCCTACCTAGACTAAGTCAGACCCTTTAAGTCACCCTACTTAGAGTTCACTATGTTACTTCATTTTTACTTTTGGGAGCAATTGTATTAACCAACTAAGACCACATGAGCTAAATGTGGAATCCGGTATCATGAAACCCTACACCGAAAGAAGGTGGACTACTTGCCAAGGTATTACCAAAAAATGAACATAGCATTCTAGGTGGATCCACTAGCTAGTATTCCTATGGGGGCAATATAATTAAAGAACTAGGAGACATATGTTTGACTCTCTATATGCACAATTGCATACTAGTCACTATCTCATGAGAACCCTTGGTGAATCTCCCTTCTATGGGGGAGTCAACACCTCACATTGAAAAGTTCACTCGGTGGTAAGCTAAAATCCCTTTTTGAAATGTCTTTAAGATTTTATTAATCATCATAGCTTAGTATATGTCATAGAGGACTAACCCCTTATATATAATAGTCATTAGCTCATTTGGAATTGCATGAGAACTTTCTTTCATAACAATCCTCATATGTGAGATTAACACATTATCATCATCATGTCATAGTAAGGCACATAAGTCAATCATAATCAACCTTATATCATTACACCTTAATCATAATCTCACAATCCATATAATCAAGAAATTTCAATTACATTCATCATACCATCATCTATATAATCTAATCACAACCAACACTATTGAATACAATCATCAAGTATAAGCCATCATAATTGAAGTAAGTATTCAAGATCAAATGTTTTACCAATTCACCTTCACAAGCCTCCTTCCATGGTCTTACTATAAAAAAACCATATCCATCAAATAATAGGCTTAATAAAATCATACAATAGTAATTAACACAAGAACTAAGTCAATTGAATCATACTAACCAATTGGACATCAATTCATAACCGAGGGTTAGGGAAATAGGGTCAATTCATGATCTCTTTGATAGAAATAGGTCTAAAATCAAGAACTACACTAATTAATCAATAATATATCATAAATTTCATTCAAAATAATCAAAATAAATCAAGAACAATACAATTTGAAACATCAATTTTGGATTAAGAATGAAACCCATGTTTTTCTCAATGTTTGGAAATCAATTTAAAAGAACCATTTGGGGAAAGGAGTCCAAAAGGTGAAGAGTTCTCATACCTTGTTAATCCTTGAATATTTATTGATAGAAAGTGAATTTCTTAAATCTCTAATCCCTTTGACCTTGGTCTTCAATGGAGTCTTTTGTGGGGTGAAAGAAAGTAGAGAGAAGGAAGAGAGATTGGGGTTTCGAAATTGAAGAGTGTTAGGTTAGTTTAATGAAGGTTATGTCTTTATATAGTTCCATTATTAACTTAATTAGGAAAACCCTAACCCCTAATTAACCAACTAACGAACTAACTAATTAAAAAGACCTTATTTAAAACGTCACAACAAAACAAGGCATGACCTACAAGACCCTGACCTACTATTTGTAGGTTAGTCGACACCCGCCGCACCCACATTACTGCACATCCGTCGATGGTGTCATAGAATTATTCCCGGACCTTCCTCATATATTTGACTAAGTTTTCAATGATGGAGTGTCATCCAATCGACGACTGGTCGATTGACTCGTCGATAGACGTCCTAAAATGGATGTTTTTGTCAACTTGGAAGGGTCTTCCTCAAAGAACCTTAGGGTGGTCCTTGGGAAGTCATACCCATATGTTTTGAACTCAAACATATTATAAAACACTTTTAACACCTTCCTACCAAATTCCATCAAATTCCGACTCTTAAAACCTCATGAAACATGCCAAGGCACACTAACCTCTTTTTTACAATTCACGTGACGACATGGAAATTCCTTGACGTTTTGACTCCTAACCTTCCTAAATGATTAATATGCATTATTTTAGGTCTTAAAAAAGTGTTACCAACCTTAGTTCAATGTGTGAGTCCCTATATTAGGTCTTGGACTTCCAGAGTGTTACAATAACATGATATCTCATTGTTTGAAAACGTTTCATGCAAGAACCCATGATTTAGAGTAGAAATTCAACTTTTTCATACACTTTGAAACCTTTGAAATAACTTTGAAATTGTATATAAGGTGATAGCAAGTGTAACCCCTCTAAAAACAAACTAGGTTAAACTAGAGCCTAACATGTGTGTCATGATGTTTTAATGTTCTAAAATGGTTTATAATAATTGTTTTTAGGCAGTATCTAAAGTTTCATGAATTTTGGAGGTCAAATGTCGGAGAACGTCCATGACGTTCGAAAGGTTTTCCTTGAAACGACCTTGTGTGTCTTAGTGTATTTCATCGAGTTTTACGTGTTTTTTATGAAATTGATGTGAGGGGTCCTAAACTCGTATACGAACATATTCGGGTGGGAAAATTCAGGGAAAAAGTCCCCAAGGACAAACGAAGGGCCCGAAAGGACCCATCTTTTGGGCCAATACTGTCTAGACCAGCCTCACCTTCGTAGGGCATCGACGCCGAGTAGGTGGACTAACTCTTCGAAGGTGGATGGCGTAGGTCAGGACTTATCCTAGGGAGCTTAAGCTCCAAAAATTCAGTATCCGATCCCATCGACGGACAGCCAGGACGGTACGTTTATGGACCTATGCCCCGTCGATGGGCAGGTGTCGATTGGGTCTGCACCTGCACACAACTCATTGTAAAGTTAAAGGGTGAATTGGTAAATTCACCCCACACACAAATAAATTTTGGACGGTTTCCTAGAAATTTTTTGGTTATTATAAATAGTTTTATATGTCTTAAACACCTAGATGAATTTATTATTCCAAATCAAAACCCAAATTCTCTAAGAAGTTCTCTAGAACTCTATTGGAGCCAAAACTCAAGATAGAGCTTGGATTGAAGATTTCATTGGTGATTCTTCATCAATTCTTGATGAAATTCATGGTCTAGCATCAATTAAGGTATGACCTTCATCCTTGAATCTCTTTCTTCAAGGAGCCAAACTTCAAAGTGATTTCTAAAGTCTTTCAAAGATGAACTTGTCCAATTTTGTAATCTATCCATGGGTTCTTGCATAAAATGTTTTGAATCATTATATATTGATTGAATTGTTATTAATGAGATTATTTAACCTAAAAACTCTATGATCCCATGTAATTCATGTAACCCTAGATTTGACTACTCTGTGGATAAATTGATTATGTCTTAATGCTATTGAATTGTTATGTAATTTGATTAGGGCTATTGAATTATGATAGAATCATGTTAGAATTTTTAGTTGCCTTCCCTAATTTCATAAATTCATGTTTTATTATCCTTGATTCATTATGTATTGTTATTATTGGGTTGAATGATCATGGCCATTGATAAGGGCCTTGGTATATTGTGTTGGATGAATTGGCTATGGATTGAAGTTGTGAGGTTGGATTCACGGTATATTGATCTAACTTTCTCTATATTGTGTAGTATAGGCATTATATATTATTGATGTTTGGTATGGTCCACTTATTGTGGCAGTGCTTATGTTCTATACTTGCGACTAATGTGGGCTTGTCAACATTACTTTATGAATTGTGAATTATGTGGTCTATCAGCATTACTTTATGTATCATGGGTTTATTATGTTATAACTTGATTATGTGAATATTATGAATGCCTTGATGACTTATGTGTATGTGGAGTGAAAGCATGAGTCCTTCTAGTTGATAATGTGTGTGTCTAGTAGACTATAATGTAGTCTTTATGTGGATCACTTGATGTTGAAGTATGATGTTTATTTATAAATTATATGACACTTGAGATACTTAAATTGATAATACTATAGTAGTGAATAGGGGTGACCTATAGATGATGTTGTTTATTCGTATGTGCTTGTATATTGATATGTTATATATGATATGGTGAAGTATTTGTGTGTCTTGTTTTGGTAGACTTGTGTCCCTTACTTGATACATGTACAATGTGAATATGAGTTCTTGACTTAGTATGCTAAAGCTTCTTAGTCTTGTATATTTGATTGGCATTTGACCTTGAACATTATTAAGAAGATCTTTTTTGTGGAACCTTCAACCTAGTTGGAAGGTTATGATATCCTTGAAGTTTAAAGTCGTAATGGTATCCTTCTTGTGTGAATGGTGGACTTAGGGTTGGTTGGTTGGAACAACATGAAATCATCCTTAGGAAAGTCATTGAGCTATCCTCTTGACCATTGTTGGTAGCCTTAGTGGACCCTCTTTGGTAAGGTGTTATGTGATTGGGTTGTGAACTAGATATGGAACCTCAAATGTACTCCTTTATTGAATATTCTATGAGATCAAAGGCTAGCACCGAGTAAGTATGGTATGGGAAGTAGCTCTATTTAAGAATGAGGCTAGAGTACAAAGAAATACTTCACATTACTTAACTATGTGCCTACATGGGATATGTCCTAGTTCTACCATTGGCCCGTAGAACAAACCTCCAACTGAGTAGGTTCATGCCTCCGAATTCCATGCAAAGATAGTATGGTCTCTGTCGGTTATCAGCTATTCTCATCATATGGTATACCTACTAGTATATGAGAAGTTCTGAAGTTTAGAATTTGTATGGGACTATATCTAGACATTGCACGATTAGGCTTTGATGATATTAGTGAGTGAGTCCCTAGGTCTTCTCCAAGACCATTACCTGAATGTCCTTATGTGATGAATGTTTCTAAATTAACTAATAAAGATAATGACTTAAGTTGGAAAGGATGTTAATGACTAAGTACTTACCAAGAATAGTTTAAGGGTTTCTTAGTTAAGGTATGAAGGGGGCATAGGAATGGTCACTTCATGTCTTACCTAGGGAAGTTTTAAGAATGACTCTAAATAGGGAAAGCAAATTGATAAAGTAGACATGATCTAAACATAGGTAGTCTACGCGATTATTTAAGTAATATTGGACAGGGGGTATGTGTAACATTCCAGAAAATGTACTTGTCTAGTGAAGAGTCTATTAGGTTTTAAGAATATGTATTGAGGTACATAGGAATCCCAATGCCCAATGTTGAGTAATATTGCGCATGTTAAGAGAATATTGGCTTAAGGGTGTTAGCCAATTTTTGTATGTATACACAAGTAACTTATAACTTAAAATACACCTTGATGTTTAAATGCTCCAATCCAAGATTGTTTAGGAATTGTACCTGCAATGAAGACCCTAAGCTAAAATAATTATATTCATCGCATACACATATTAGGTACGAGGCATACAAGTGTCAAGCCTAGGTACCATAGCACATGATCATTTAAAATGATCATGTAGATTAAACATTGCCCAAGGACATAGTGAGGATCCTTGGACAAGAAGTGAACTTTCCAGAGTGCACGGTTAGGGAAAGTGCACGCCAACACTTGTACATGCACATGTGCAAGCACATGTGTTACCGGCCGAGAGACCAATGACCAAGCCCAACCACACTACACCATTTTAGGCATACGGCTACACTTATTCTTGACTACACTTGTAAAGTGTTGCCTAAAGTAGTTTTGGGAACACTTTTAAACCGTAGCCAAATTTTTTAACTTTTAGCTACGATAATTTTGGCAACACTTTAAAAGTGTACTCTTTAATGGTATAAGGTACACTTTATAAGTGTTGTTACAATATGATATAATTGGCAACACCTATTTACATATATGGCCACACTTCTAAAATGTCCTATTTTTATAATTGAAAAAACAACACCTTATAAGTGTTGCCTTCAAATTTTTCACTAAAATATCATATTCCCTCCAATATTTTTAACACTCCCTCCCATTTTTATTGGTCAAAAAATTAAAAATTAATAAATGATAAAATATTTTTGACTTCACTTTCTTCTTTCAGTACTTCACTTTCCTCTTCAGCTTTCCTTTTTCACGTTTCAATATGCAGAAATCTGAAGAACCAAATTGATGATGAACCGAGGTAAAGAGTCAAAAAACTGAGCTGAAGAACTGATTCTCTTTTCCGATACAAGCTGAAGAGTCGAAGAACTAAGCTGAAGAGTTGAAGTCACAAAGAACTGATATCTCAAGTTGTCTTCTCCAAAGAACGATTCCTTGAAGAGTAAGTGCGATTCTATTTTCCGAAACTAATTTCGTCAAGTGATAGTTCTAAAACAATCTTCTTGTTAGCTGAAGTGTTTGATTTTTTGTTTTGTGTATAGAAGAAATGAATATTGTTGGCTTGTTGACATGATGATGAACTGAAGCTAACTAGTCTCTCCGTCACACTTTTCTCTCAAGTGTCTCACTGAAGAACATGATTTCAAACAGATTATGTTGGAATTGGGTTTATCAGGTGATAAATTTCATTTTGAAAGTCTAAATTTTAACTTTAGGGTTTTGATATTCTTGTGTTTTTATACAATTTTTGGGAGTGTGACTTGTATTTTAGTTTCATCAGTTGATTTTTCGAGTGTAGCTCGTATATTAATCTCCCTATATAAACTTTTTTTTCACTGTTAGGGAATGAAAAAAAGTTGGGATTTATTTGAGCAAAAACATTTAGAGCAACCGATGAAAATAGTGAAAATATATATATAGAAACACATTCAAGGTAGGGAGAGTCAAGTGTCGATAAGAGTATGACATTTTCTAATTCGTTTCACAGATCAGTTTATCCAAAAAAAAGATTAGAAATCTTAGTTTATTTTTCTTCGGGTTTGATGTTGCAGCGTGTAACATTTATGTTTTACCATCATACATGGTACAATGTTAAATAAGATCTTTCAATTCTCAGAAGGTATGTATCCCGTGCTATTAGGTGCCCAGTTGAAGGAGCGATTTCACCTTTAAAAGTGGCATATGTAGCAAAGAAACTTCATGACATGGTATGTTTCAAAAATTCCCTTGGAGACACAATAGGAATCGCTACTCCAGGTAATATTTAGAAATTTCTGTTACTTCACTTCCCTGATGTTCTTTAAGTACTCTTTTTTAGCTAACAAACTATACTAGCTGGACAGAATTACGAAATTCACTAGATTTTGCTGCTTGGTTTTTTCTATTTTCTTGATTTCCTGTGTTTGTTCAGTTCATACTAGGTTCTATGATTTCTCCATAGTGTCGAGTTTTCGTGCATTATCACAAATATCAATGCCACCTTCCCCTGGTCCTGGTCCTGGTCCTACTCCTGATGTTGCTTCTACACCTTCCCCCGCACCTAAGGGTGATCCAAAAATTGACAATGTGAAGAGTATAAAAGTTTTATGGCTCTCTTACTTCTTGTTCTCCTTCAATTTTTAATAACTTTACTATTGATGAATTTTGGTTCTCGGAATATTACGGATAATTATAGTGGATTTGTTTTAAACATTAAGAAATAAGGCAACATTCTACTTGTTTTTCTTAAATCTTCAGGATTGATGAATTCCTATTCTCTAAAGATTTTAAAGGATTATCATAATCTTTGTTGTTCCTCTGCACTTGCTTAGAATGTTAGTTATAATCTGATAAAACAACTGGAGTATAATTTTGTGTCGAGTTTGTTATTGAAACGTGACTCCGTATTCAGTCTTAGAGGCTATTTTGAATTAAAGTAGCATAGTAATTGAATGGGACATATTAATTGGTTTCGTGGAATTTCAAATTTCAGCTTCTGATTCCATCACTACGAAGAGCCCTTTTCCTGTGATTGATTAGTTTTTACCAATGATATAGGTCTATTATACTTTCTCCATTGTCATTTTTTCTCTACTATTGGATCCTACTTGCACATGTTCTAAGAAGTGGGAGGACTATTCAAAGTCCTTTGTTCTGTAGCATCTTTACTCTGGCCTAACCTCACACCACCATGGAGAGGGGTACGTGATGAATGACTTGCAAATTTTCTTTTATGTTGTTGAACTGTTTTTCAAGTTGATCTTATTTTGTATATCTTTTGTCCATGCAGAATCAAAGAATCTTACTATTGATGATTTATGCCTTTTCCTTCAGAGGTTCTGTTGGCCTTCTTAACAAATATCTCTTTGTAATGCATCAAAAGTAAGACTCAAAAGATGCTAAACATTGTTTAGATATCTTATCTTGACGTTTTATATGGTTGTTTTTATTGCTTTCTTTTCATATCATATTACCAGGAAACTGATTTTTGTAGTCTTTAATTGTGTTAA
Organism: Solanum sitiens; assembly: GCA_016801875.1. NCBI lineage: Eukaryota > Viridiplantae > Streptophyta > Magnoliopsida > Solanales > Solanaceae > Solanum > Solanum sitiens. The sequence continues at coordinate 1,462,188 of JABWTJ010000110.1, read as the reverse complement.
GGGAAAGATTTTTTGTTGATTAGTATGTATACTTGTGGATCTGATAGCTAAGTTAAACCATCCATATATCGTGGAGTACAAGGATGCTTGGGTCGAGAACGTATTATGTTATTCATTTTCTAGAGCAAGATTTTGAACTGAAATAATTATCCTTGACTTGAGAAAAATAGTATATCCAGTTTCTAAAAATCGGAGTGAATTTGTTTTTCTTTAAAGGGAACTTTATATGCTAGCCTTGCTAACAATTTAATACTTATTGACATATAGTGAAGGTGGAGATGTGTGAGTAGTCTAGAGGAGCTCTCTTCCCAGAAGAGGTAGTTTAGATACAACTTCCATTATAATGGGCTCTCGTACTAGAGTGGTTCATTTAAAGTTTATGTCTTCACCATCTTTTTCCTCTACAGAAACTCAACATATGACTGACGGAGTTAGCATTAGCGGTAGAATATTTGCACTTTAACCGTGTTCTAGACATAGACGTGAATGTTTAAACAGATACTGATTTAAACAGATAATATGCTATGTTATAGACTTATAAAAATCATGTGAAGGTGTCACCATGCTATATGATAATATGTCATTGTAATTTCCATCTTATTACTTGAATATAATAATCTTGAAATAACCGATTTCATGTTTAATAAGTATAAATCATTAGGGAGGAGGGAGCTTCAAGCTTAAGGGTCATCAGTCATTTTCTTTTGCCTTCTTACAGGTTTTGTTATTCAATTAACCTTGTTTCATCTCTAGTCAAATCCAGTACTTGAACCATTTGGGAAGGCCACAACAGTAACAAATAACAATTCAAGGTGAGATATTATTCTACTCATGCATCCAATTAAGAAGCGAGTCATTTAGTTGTTTTAGGCACTGTTTTCTTTTGAATGCTTATACTTGTGTTATTACAGTCGTTTTGGTAAATTTATGGAGATTCAGTTTGATAAAAATGGAAGAATGTCGGGTGCAACAATTTGAACTTACCTCCTAGAAAGGTCTCGGGTTTGTTAGGTTTCAGATCCGGAACGCAACTATTATTGTTTCTACCTTCTATGTGCAGCCCCCAAGGAGGTAATTGAATTTCAAAGCTTCTCTCCTTTTTTTTAAATATATTTTTCAGCACTTGCTGTAAACTTATTTTAATGTATTGATGTCCCTCTTAACAGTTTTTTTAATCTTAAAAGGAGGTTTAAAAGTATAAGTTTGGGGATCCTAAAAAATTTAACTACCTTAATCAATCGAGTTACTTTGAACTTGTAGGTTTCAGTAGTGCTCAAGATTATGTAGCAACAAGAAGGGCCATGGATGTTGTTGTCTTTAGTGAGAAAGAGCAGGTAATGCCATGGTTGCTTTAGTTTGTGCTGCAGATTTTATTTTGATTGAGAGTCTAAGAAGTCACTCGTTTCTTTTTCAAGAAGCAATTTTTAGAGTAGTGGTTTTCGTTCTTCATCTTGGTAATCTTCAGTTTACGGAGGGCAAAGAAACTGATTCATCAATGCTAAAGATGTCAAGTCTAAGTTCCATTTCAGACTATTGCAGAGCTTTTGATGTATGTTCTTGGCTTTCAAATTTTACTTCTCTCTTGATTTTTTCTTTGTTTGTGAGTGTTTGATGTGATTCAATTGTTATATCAGGTGTGGTCTTAAGGATTTGGAAGATGCACTATTAAAACGTGTAATGGTCACACCTGAAGAAGTAATAAACAAAAGTCATGATCATGATGCTTCAACAATTTGCAGAGATGGGCTTTCTAAAACATTAAATTCTCTCTTGTTTGACTGGTATGATTCTATTGTCTCAACCAACTTGTTTTATGTGGTTTTGTTACTGATTATTTTGCACTAAGATGCTCAGTTTTCAACTGTTTATTGTTTGGTGGATAAAATAAATAACTCCATTGGTCAAGATCCGAGCTCAAAATCTCTTATTGGTGTTATTAACATTTTTGATTTTGAAAGTTTTAAAACTAACATGTCGGAGTCAATCATTGCCAGACACAAAAAATATTGTTGAATGTTGTGTTTCGACATTTGTCTCTTTTGACTTTTTGTGTGCCAGATTTTAACAATTCTTCAATAATTTCACAAATGAGAAGCTGCAACAATACTTTTACCAGGTATTTGTAGTTGAAAATTTAGAGATTTCATGTCCATATCTTCTAAGAAAAAACTGAACTAGCACATGTTCAAGATTGAGAAGGAGGAATAAACTAGAGAAGAGATCGATGGAGCTACATAGAATTTACTTATAATTTACTTTTGAATATGCATGAAAATGCCGATGACTGAACTTGATGAATAGAGGACAGAAGTAAAATCGATTTGTAGTTAATGATAAAGACTTTTCATAAATTTTCTTTGAATACATTTGGTTTTGTGGAATTTATTGCTATTACAGATCTTAAGTAATTGCTTTCTATATGTATGCATGAGACATGTTCCCGAAGTTTATTTAATATGAAATATATACTTTCGAATTATTTATAAGTTAATTTTGTAATATATATATATATATATATATATATATATATATATATATATATAATTGTTATTATTATATGAAAAAATTCTACACAACATAGTAACACTACGAATGTGTGGCTTATACCTCTTTGGCCATGCTTTTTAAGTGTTGTTGTAGGTGAGATATAAAAGGCTACACTTTTAAAGTGTAACCAATAACAACACAAAGGTCACACTTTTAAGTGTAATATAATCTGATAAAAAGTGTTGCTAATGAAGTACTCCAAAGCGTGGCCTTTATACCTCTTTGGCCACGCTTTCTAAGTGTTGCTTATTTGGCAACACTTCAAAAGTGTTGTCTAATGTCAAAGGATACGCTTCTTTAGGCCACCCCCTAAAAAGTGTTGCCTAAAGTCATAGAGTGTGGCCTTTTCTCAAAGACAACACTTTTTGCTAGTTTAGGCTACACTTTTATGGGGTAGCCGTAGGCCTAAAATGGTGTAGTGCCAATTCGGTTAGGGTGGTTAGGGGACAGGCACGCGTCGGGTCAAGCCACGTGGGGCCAATCTTCCTAACCAATCCTAGGCTCTAACTAACTTACCTAAATAGATAACTAACCTAGGACTAACTAAAATAAACTAACTAGTGTGCCCGAAATCCTAAGACCTAACCGGGTGACACTAGCCGAGTAGCTAACTAAAGAAACATCCTAGTACCTAACCTAGGATGGTCCAAAGGGGTTGGTTATGGTCCTAACGACTTAGGGGTTCTTTAGTAATTACCCTATATAACTTAATTAATTAAATTAGCAACTTAATTAATTAATTTAAATGGTCAAACCCGAGACCCTTAGGCAAATTTTCAGAATTTGGCAAATTCAAATGTTCTCCTATTTTTAGTCAATTTAGGAGTGGCATTTCGGTAATTTAAGTGGAGGGTATTTTGGGTAATTCATTGGACGAATATATATTGATATTAGGTCAGTTTTAGACCACTTTTACACGTCCCAAATAAGATCAAACAAAATTTCTCTCAATCTCTCAAGAACGCTCTCTTTTCCAAAGTCCATTGAAGAAAAAGAAAAGCTTAAGGAAGAAGACGAAGGTTTCAAAGTTTGCAATCAGATTTTGTGGATTCTTCATCTATAAGGTATGGGTTTTCACTCTTAGGAATGCTTTACCCAAGATTTCCTTTCAAGATAAGTTTTCAAAAACTTCAAATATTATGGTTTTTACTCTACAAAATGGATTTTCTTCCTAACCCTAGATTTATGATTTTCAATGAAAAGCAAACGTTTTTCTATATTTAATTCTGCACGAATCGTTGAGTATTTGATTTATAATGTTTTAATAGCGTGTGATACATGATCTTTCTCTAAGTGATGGTTTCGAATGGGTTGTTTATGATATTTCATAACGTGTCAATGTTAGGATTTGAATTAAGACTTGAATGAACCCTTTAACGACCCGTTTACCTTCTTATACACTATGCATTGATCTCGTACATGATTTTATGAGTTGTTCGTGATTATTGCATTGAGTATTTCACTATGTATGATTATGAATATTGCATGATGAATAAGACTCTAAGAAGCAAGAGGTAAGTCTTCTAAGTGTGATTACTCTCAATGTTTATGTTAGCCTATAATTATGATGCTATGATTACGAAAGGAATGTATGATGTTTCTATATAAATATTCTCGGCTATGAATATGTAAATTGTGAGATCATGATAAGAATACGAATATGCAAGTTTATGATATTACTTGTATACTTTACACAAGGTGATTATGATGAAAGGAAATTCTCATCTAATCTAAAAGAGTTCATGATCATGTTATACAGGGAGTTAATCTCCTATTACCTATGATAAGTTTATGATAAAAGAAAACTTAAAAGGTTATTCAAGAAAGGGACTTAAGCTAAGCACCGATGAACTAGATATGAGAAGTGTCCCTTCCCTAGTTGGAAGGTAGGTTCACAATGATTGTCATGAGATTGAGGATGCCATGTAATGTGGAACTATGGATCTCTAATACATCTCCTAGTTCTTGAACTATGTTTCCACCATAGGATACTAGCTAGTGGATCCACCTAGAAAGCTATGTCATATTAGGTTTACTTTGGCCGGTAGACCACCTCTTTCGGTGTGGGGAAGACACTGGATTCCATGTTTAGCTCACATGGTCTAAGTCGGTTAATGCTAAATGTTCCCCCATGTAAAATTAAAGACAAGTAAATGAAAGTTGACTAGGGTTACTTTAGGAGTTTGCTTAGTATAGGTAGGGGTATGGGACTCTACCTAGACATTGCACAAGTTGACTCTAAAGGAAGTCCTAGGAGATTGTTCTTATGTAATATGATAACATATATATATGTTTATGATGCATGATGTTACTCTTATATGAATGTTGATCATTATAATGAATATGTTATTGAGTTATATTGTTATATGAAGTGATGACTAACTATGTTACAAGTTATATGAAACAAATCTTTACTTATGGTCTCCTATATTATCTACTTGGTGATGTGGGTTTATGGGGCTTCACATGATTATTGTACTTGTCAGTTGGGTATGGGGTCATTGGTAAGTGTTTTGTATATTATGTTCATATGATCTTTTGAAATGTGTAATGTTATCATGACTCTATGAGAATATGTCTTTGATTATGATCATGCTTTAAATTGTATATGTTATATGGTATGTGCATTGAAGACTTTCATATGACTTATCATGTTTTCTAAAGAGATGATAAATGATCCTTTTTCATGCATGTCCCTATGCGTTATGTGCATATACCCATACTTAGTACATGTGGCGTACTAACCCCATTACTTTATATTACTACAAATGTAGGTTCCGGCCATTGAAGTTAAGCAGGTCGATTTGAAGAAGCTTGGAACTCTTTCTCCAAGTCTTGGTAGGTCCTGATGTTCGGGATGCTATCATCTATGTTCCAGCCTATGAAGACTTAGTAGTTTTTAGAATACGTTATTTCCATTATGTTCTTTCGATTCTTTTGTATTAAGGTCGATATGGCATATTGACTATTATTGTCTAAGTCAAGATTTGCAATCTTAGATGGTTTGTATATATGTGAGACAGTTTTAGAATATCGTATGTTCTTTATGAATCTTAATTATGAATTATAAGCATACTTTATTAGTATGTTAAAAGTTTTAATTATTCCGCAATTTTTAATTATCACATGTTATGACGAATGCTAAGGGCTTGTCTGAGTCCTCTGAGAGGAAGACGACGCCGGTCTCATCCGGGGTCTAGGATCCGGGTGTGACAAACTTGGTATCAGAGCATGAGGTTAAATATCCTTAGTATCAATGTCTCACTAAACCACATTACCTAGTGTCTTGTTCATGGTTGTGAAGCGCGCCACAATTATGGGCGAGGGGCTATGTGATGATTAGGAAACTTCTCTTTTCTTGGTACTCCTATGTCGTGCATTTACAGTTTTGACATTTTGTCTATTAGAATCTAATCCCTTTCTTGTGTATATAGGCGATGAACACAAGAAGGACAACCGCTATAAGGGTAGGGGAAGAGATTGCGAATGCGGGAGCTACTCCGCAAGGTAATCGAAATGCTCTTGAAGTGCAAGCTGTTGCAAATGATCAAGTTTCGGTGAATCCACCGTCTATGACGGATGGTGAGGTGAGGGCAGCCCTGTTCCAAATTTCCCAAGCCATTACCACCCAAGCTCAAGCCATCATCGCTCAAGCTAACATAGAGGTTGCACCTCGAGAAAACTAGCATGCTAGTTCTATGGCTAGCCGTTTGAGAGACCTTACGAGGATGAATCCTCCCATGTAATTTGGATAAAAAGTTGATGAAGACCCCCAAGATTTCCTTGATGAGGTCTACAAGATTTTGTTTTATATGGGGTTGAGTACTACTGAGAAGGCTGAACTTGCTGCTTATCAACTCAAGGACGTGGCTATGACATGGTACAATATGTTGAATGATAGTAGGGCTTTAGGAGGTGGTCCCGTGACTTGTGAGATCTTCAAAAAGGCCTTTCTTGACAGATTCTTCCCAAGGGAGCAAAGAGAAGCTAAGGTAGAGGAGTTCATAAACCTTTGTCAAGGAGGTATGAGTGTTAAGGAATACTCCTTGAAGTTCATTAAGATGTCCAAATATGCTTCTTCTTTGGTTTCTAATGCTTGGGATGAAATGAGCCGTTATGTAACGGGTGTGTCCGAAGATCTTGAAGAAGAATGTCGTGCAGCCATGCTTCATGACAATATGGATCTTTCTAGGTTGATGGTTCAAGCTCAACAGGTTGAGGAAAGTCGCCTAAGGAAGAGAAATAGGGAAGATAAGAAGACAAAGTCTTTTGAGAGTGGTTCTCCTAAAAGCAGGCTTGATGTTCAAGACAAGCCTATGTTTGAGAAGAGGTTTTCAAACCAAGTTTCTTCAGATTTCTCCAAGAATCGCAATGATAGAGGTTCTAATACTAAACCTCAAGAGGGGAGATATGTTGATCCACCAAGAGGAAGACCAACTTCTGGTAAGTGTGGTAAGAAGCATGAGGGCGAATGTCTTGTTGGAACTAATAGTTGCTATAGTTGTGGCAAAGGTGGTCATATGGTGAAAGATTGTCCTAATGTGAGAAATCAATGTAAGGGTAATAGTAAAGATCAACCAAGTGGTCCTAATTCTGAAGCTCCAAAAAGGAACCGTTTCTATGCACTCAAGGCTAGGGGTGAACAAGAAAGCTCTCCCGACATTGTGAAGGGAATATTACAAGTTTTCTCTGTTAATGTTTATGCTTTGCTTGACCTAGGTGATACTCTTTCTTTTGTTACACCTTAGGTAGCTAGGAAGTTTGATGTACTTCCCTATGTTTTGATTGAGCCCTTTTTCGTTTGTACCCCAATGGGTGACTCTGTAGTTGCAAAAAGAGTCTATAGGAAATGCCCTATCATGCGGCCCAATAGAATTACTCTTGTTGATTTGGTAGAACTTGACATGTTTGATTTTTATATCATCTTGGGTATGGATTGTCTCCATGATTGTAGAACAAGGGTAGTGAAGTTTCAATTCCCTAATGAACCTATTCTAGAGTGGAAGGGGGGAAATTCTATGTCAAGGGGTCAAATTATTTCGTGTTTAAAGGCTTGTAAGATGATAGACAAGGGTTGTTTATACCATGTGGTGAGGATAAAGGAGTCTTTTCAAACGTATTGAATTCAAAACCGAAACTAGGGTTGTTCCCAATGAATTTTTCGAATGTAAATATCCCTAGTTCTCTATTTACGATTCTAGTAGTATGTATAATCCTCAAGATTTCAGTAAGAAAGTACGAAAGAAAGAAAGAAAGAAGTAGGAAGACGAGGGGTGTTCGGATAGGATGACCAAAGGGTGAGGTCAGACTAAGTAATGATGTAAGTCATTCTTAGTCATTGCACAAAAAGATCCCAATGGAAGTCTTAGAAGAATATCTAAGTCAACCTAGCATGTTCAAAGTGAACGTGAGATCAAAGAAGAAGAAATGTAAGTTCAAAGTGAACTAAGTAAGCAAAGCCTGAGAATGTCAAATCATCAGTGTTTGATAAGAATGAAATTTTAACAGTTATTGGTTTATGCCAATATTGGAGTATGAATATATGCCGCACGAACTATATATTATGTAAATAATCAAATAATGGGCATTGCCAATAAAGATTGGCTTATAAAGACTTCATGCCTAATTTAACAAGAATGAAAAAAAATAACTTGTTTACTAAATAGGTGCATGTTTTGGTAAAAGATAGTACCAACTAGAGTTTTAAGAAGATGTTTTCATACTCTATTCTTGCACTTATGTGAAACTTGTATACATATGTTTTCTTGAGATTTTGCTGTTTTGTTGTTATCTTGAGAAGATTGATAGCATGGTAACTCTTTGATGCATTTTGAGCTTATGATAAGGTTGAGAAGGAAATTCCTCACTATGTGTTATGAATATGTAGCTCTTATATGTTTGTGCATCATAAATTGAGTGCTAAGTGTAATGATATGTTATGTGCTGGTTGTGCTTCTAGTATTGAGTCTTTTCCTACTCTCTAAAAGAATTTAGTGTCTTTCATGGACAAATGTTCCTAAAGGGGGGATAATGTAACATTCCAGAAAATGTACTTGTCCAGTAAAGAGTCTATTAGGTTTTAAGAATATATATTGAGGTATATAGGCATCCCAATGCCCAATATTGAGTAATATTGGGCATGTTAAGAGAATATTGGTTTAAGGATGTTAGACAATTTTGGTATGTATACACAAGTAACTTAAACTTAAAATACACCTTGATGTTCAAATGCTCCAGTCCAAGCTTGTTTAGGAATTGTACCTGCAATGAAGACCCTAAGCTAAAATAATTATATTCATCGCATCCACACATTAGGTACGAGGCATCCAAGTGTCAAGCCTAGGTACCATAGCACATGATCATTTAAAATGATCATGTAGATTAAGCAGTGCCAAGGACATAGTGAGGATCCTTGGACAAGAAGTGAACTTTCCAGAGTGCACAGTTAGGGAAAGTTCACAGCAACACTTGTGCAAGAACATGTGCAAGCACATGTGTTACCGGTCGAGAGACCAACGACCAAGCCCAACCAATTCGGTTAGGGTGGTTAGGGGACAGGCACGCGTCGGGTTAAGCCACGTAGGGCCGAGCTTCCTAACCAATCCTAGGATCTAACTAACTTACCTAACTAGCTAACTAACCTAGGACTAACTAAAATAAACTAACTAGTGTGCCTGAAATCCTAAGACCTAACCGGGTGACACTAGCCGAGTAGCTAACTAAAGAAACATCCTAGTACCTAACCTAGGATGGTCCAAAGGGGTTGGTTATGATCCTAACGACTTAGGGGTACTTTAGTAATTAACCTAGGTCATTTAATTAATTAAATTAACAAATTAATTAATTAATTTAAATGGTCAAACCCGAGACCCTTAAGCAAATTCTCAGAATTTTGCTAAGTCAAATATTCTCCTATTTTTAGTCAATTTAGGAGGGTCGTTTTTGTAATTTAAGTGGAGGGTCTTTTGGGTAATTCATTGAACGACTATATATTGATATTAGGCCAATTTTAGACCACTTTACACGTCCAAAATCAGATCAAACGAAATTTCTCTCAATCTCTAAAGAACACTCTCTTTTCAAAACTCCATTGAAGAACAAGAAATGCTTAAGGAAGAAGACGAAGGTTTTGAAGTTTCGAAAAAGATTTCGTGGATTCTTTATATATAAGGTATGGGTTTTTACTCTTGGGATTCCTTTCCCCAAGAGGTCCTTTCAAGATAAGTTTTCAAGAACTTCAAATACTAGGGTTTTTACTCTACAAAACGGATTTTCTTCCTAACCCTATATTTATGATTTTCAATGAAATGTAAACGTTTTTCTCTATTTAATTTCGTTCGAATTATTGAGTATTTTATTTGTAATGTTTGAATGTTGTGCTTCTCTAATTAATGGTTTTGAATGGGTTGCTTATGATATTTGATAACGTGTAAACGTTAAGATTTGAATTAAGACTTGAATGAACCCTTTAACGACCCGTTTACCTTCTTCTACGCTATGCATTAATCTTGTACATGATTTTACGAGTTGTTCTTGATTATGCCATTGTGTATTTCACTATGTATGATTATGAATATTGCTTGATGAATAAGATTCTTTGAAGCAAGAGGTAAGTTTTCTAAGTGTGATTACTCTCAATGTTTATGTTAGCCTATAATTATGATGCTATGATTACGAAAGAAATGTATGATGTTTCTATATGAATATGCTGGGCTATTAATATTTAAATTCTGAGATCATGATAAGAATACGAATATGCAAGTTTATGATATCCCTTGTATGCTTTACAAAAGGTGATTAAGATGAAAGGAAATTCTCATCTAATCTAAAAGAGCTCATGATCATTTTATACAAGGAGTTAATCTCCTATGGCCTATGATAAGTTTATGATAAAAGAAAACTTAAAAGGTTATTCAAGAAAGGGACTTAAGCTAAGCACCGATAAACTAGATATGAGAAGTGTCCCTTCCCTAGTTGGAAGGTAAGTTCACAATGATTCTCATGAGATTGAGGCTGCCATGTAATGTGGAACTATGGATCTCTAATACATCTCCTAGTTCTTGAACTATGTTGCCACCATAGGATACTAGCTAGTGGATCCATCTAGAAAGCTATGTCATGTTTGGTTTACTTTGGCCGGTAGACCACCTTTTTCGGTGTGGGGAAGACACTTGATTCCATGTTTAGATCACATGGTCTATGTCGGTTAATGCTAAATGTTCCCTCATGTAAAATAAAAGACAAGTAAATGAACGTTGACTAGGGTGACTTGAGGAGTTTTCTTAGTATAGGTAGGGGTATCAGACTCTACCTAGACATTGCACAAGTTGACTCTAAAGGAAGTCCTAGGAGATTGTTCTTATGTAATATGATAACATGAAAGATGTATGTTTATGATGCATCATGTTACTCTTATATGACTCTAAGGGCTTGTCTGAGTCCTTTGAGAGGACGACGACGTCGGTCTCATCCGGGGTCTAGGATCCGGGTGTAATAGTATGGGCATTCTCTTGTTGCATTACTTAAGTAATTCCTTTGATAACCTTTGTGAATAGAATGTCATATATACGTATATGATATTGTGTGAAGTGAGGATGATCTTATCTTAGGTAGTCTAAAGTAACTCTTAGGTGTGTCTGAAGGGATTGTATGGGCGGTCGCTTCATAACTCATTCAAGTGAGCCTTAGAATTACCTTTGATAGGAGGATCTCATGTTTGTGTGTTGTGTAGGTGTTGTTGATGCCATATTGTAAGTTGTGAGTTTTACTTGAACTTATAGTGAGGTTACACAGAAGTAAGATGTGGTAAATTGATATAAATTGCTTATGAATTGTATGGCGTCCTAAATGTGATATTTGGTGTTTAAATATGATTCTTATGCTTTTAATATGATGTTTTAATCAAAAGAGCATATTTCTCATAAATGTCTGTTCTCATAATTTTATGCATTAATCCATACTTTGTACATGTTTTTGTACTAATTCCATACTTTTTTTTATATCTAAAGGTGTAGGTTGAAAGTGAGAAACGTCTTGAAGCAAAGCTTGGAATCTAGTAATTGTCCAAGCAAAGTTGAAGTATGTTCTCACTTGACTGTAGTTCATACCTATCTTTAGACATCTTTTAATTCAAAGTATTGTAATAGACTATGTATTTCTATATTCGTATTTTATGGGTCGTGTCCCAAATATTGTTGAGTCTATGATTGGCATATGTTGAGACATAGTATTTTCCTATGATTTTTATGTAAAAGATGCTTTAAGATAGTTCGTGTGAAATTTTTTATGACCGCAATACTTTTCATACATGTATGCATTGAATCATGTCAAAAGGGCTTGTACAAGACCCCCGAGAAGTCAAGTACGCAATGTTGCACTCTGAGAGTGCCATATCTTCTAGGGTGTACTTTTGGGATGTAAAAAATCTTGGTATCAGAGCATAGGTTATGAAAGTGGTCTTAGGAATTAAAAAGTCTCATAAAGCCACGTCTAGTAGAGTCTGAATCATCGGTGTGAGTTGCGATACATCTATGGGAAAGAGGCTATAGGACAATAGAGTTTCCCTTCTTTCTCTACTCTAGTGTCATGCCCTAGGGTAAAAGTTTTCAGTGTCCTTCTTAATAATTTTCTTTGTGTTTATAGGTTTATAGGAGGATGAATACTAGAAGGATGGCCGCTATAAGGTTGTAAGAAGGAAGGGTGTATGAGGAAATTCCTCCTCCAGTTGAACAAGTTGAGCAAGTTCTTAAAGGTGCTCAAGGGCTCAAGGTGCTCAAGGTGTTCAAGTCCCTATTGGAGGTCAAGGTAATGAGGTTCTGGTGGTTCCCCCTGAAATGAATAACGGGATATTAGAGAGGCTTTACTTGCTTTAGCCCGAGCCATGACTACCCATGTGAATATGTATAACAACCCACAAGTACACCCTAGAAGTTAGAGCATCCTTGAGTCGCCACACGGCAAATGAGACTTCAAGAAGTCTCACTTGAGCCACTCGTATCATTCATTGCATAATAAACATTCTAAAATGAGTAAGAATTTAAAATTTTCTTCACACATGAAGAACTCTTTCAATAATCAATACGCAAGTGTAAGACTTTCATTAAAATATTAAAACATTACAACATTTCACTGAACTATCTAAACTTTGGAGTATACAACACTTGGTACTAAGCCCATACAAGATATAAAATAAAGACTAAGACATAAATGAACATGTGGATATTGTCCTTGAATCGATGAGGACTCACCAATACTTCATCTTCAACCCTTAGAAACCTATCCATCCTCCATGGCATATCAAAACTTCCAATTCCCTACACTTTAGTCAAAAAGGAAAAAGAAGGGGTTAGCACATTAGATGCACTAAGTATGGAAACCATGCAAAAACCATGAAAAACGGACATTTAGTAAATAGCATGCTTTTCATGAATTTTGATTAAAACATCATACTATAATCATAAGAACAACATTTAACACCTTAGGAACACATAAAAAATAATTTAAGCAATTATTCATATATTTAGCAACACTAAAGTAAACTCATGCCAAGGTACAGTGAACTAATTTAACTGTTACAGTGAAGTTTCTCAACTTCACAAGGGATACTTTCTAGCATGCAATTCCCTCACTAAAATCTATCTTAAGACTCACTTACGTAAGGCAAAGAGAGGTCGCCCGTACAATCTCTCTAGGCACACCTAAATGATCCTTAAGACCACCTATAGTGAGATACATACGCTTACATCATACCAAGCACATGAACATGAGATCCTCCTACCAAAGGTGATTCTAAGGTTCACTTGAGTGAGTTGTGATGCGACCTCCCATACAATCCCTTTTACACATACTCAAGAGATCCTTTAGATTTCCTAGGATAAGATCATTCTCACTTAAACACTATAACACATGTAATATGACATTCTCCTTTACAAAGGTTATCAAAAGACTTACTCAAGTAAATCAAGAAGAGAATGTCCATGATTGACCTCCTCAACATTACCTAAGTAATCCTTGAGACTACCACAGTTTGGATCATGTCTACTTAATCAACAAACTTCTTAACTATAGTAATTATTAAGACTCATCTAGGTAAGATACGAAGTGACCATTCCTCTGCCCCCTTCACACATTAACAAGAAAACCTTGACTACTATAGATTAGTACTTATTCATTTTACATACTTTTTTGTCTTAAGTTATTAATTTCTTAGTTCATTTAAGAGACATTCATCACATAAATACATTCAAGTAATGGTCTTGGAGAAGACCTACGGACTCTCACAAACATATTTAAAGCCTAAAGGTGCAATGTCTAGGTAGCATCCCATACCACCACCTAAACTTCATAGACTTCTCAAATACTAGTAGGTATCCCATAAGATGAGAATAGGCAATAATGGACATAGACCATGGTATAAAATCATGGAATCCCGAGTTGTAACCTACTCCGATGGAGGGTGTTATACTTTCCAATGGTAGAACTTGGACACATCTCATGTAGGCACATTGTTAAGGAATATGAAGGGCTTACTTTGTACTCTAGTCTAATCCTTTAACTATAGCTACTTCCCTTACCATACTTACTCGGTGATATCCTTTGTTCTCATGGAGTAATTCACATTAAAGGTTTATACAAAGTGGTTCCATATCAAGTTCATAGATCATAATGACTTTCCTAAGGATTGATATGATGTCGTTCCAGCCAATCAACCTTTAGTCCATCATTCATTACAAGAAGGATACTATTACGGATTTCGACTTCAAGGTTCATAACCTTACCACTAGGTTTAAGGTTTCACATAAATGACCTACTTAACATCATTCAAGGTCTCATATCATTCATACATTCAAGACTAAGAGGCTTTAGCATCCTATTTCAAGACATCTCATATTCACATAGCATTCATACATGTATCAAGTAAGGGACACAAGTCTACCAAAACAAGACACAACATACTTCACTTTAGCACATATTACATGTCATTCTAGAAGCACATAGGAATAACCATTATCATCTTTAAGTCATCCTATACACTACTATATCATCATAAATATAACCATCATAGACTTATATAGTCAAGTAGGAATAATCATGTATCAACTCTGAGACTACACACATAAAGGCATAGTCATATTCTAACATGATCATCTAATATCCATAGAAGAAACACATACTTTCACATTAATCACATATAAATAATTATGATCATACATCACATAAATCAATTAAACAAAACATCACAATACTTCAAGTAGTGCCGACAAGGCCATGATCATCATAGTACATAAAGTAACGCTGACAAGGCCACATCATTGACATAACACAACCACCTTAAGTGGGACATACAAATCACAACATAATACAAAAGCTACACATAATATTAAGAGAATTAGGGCTACCTACCACCCATTCAATCTCATCACTTAAACCCAAAGCGAAATCATCCAATTCGATACCATAATGCCCTTACCCATGGCCATGAACATCAATTGAATACAATAACTATAATAATCAATGAAACTAGTCAATTCATTATATATTTATCAATCTAATATAACCTATACATCAATTGAATATAATTCTTACATTATTCAATAGGCCATAGAAAACAACACTAGAATTCATAAGCATTAAGTCAATATCAATTCAATAAGCTTAATATCCAAAGGATGTAAGAATATACAATAATCAATTGATCAAATTGAAACATCCTATAAACCATACAATCATAATATATACATAAATCAAAAGCCCATAACAATCTACACATGAATTCATTGTTATCAAAGCATGATCACATAACCCATATTTTTGTCAGATTGAGAGATTTAAGAAGGTCAAGGTTTCATAGAGAATTTCATTGGAAAACATAAATTATACATCAATAATATCATATATTATGGTTTGAAAACGTTTCATGCAAGAACCCAAGACTTAGAGTAGAAATTGGACTTTTTATCTTTTTGAAATCTTTGAAAATCATCTTTGAAATTGACTCTAAGGTGATAGCAAGACTTAACTACCATACCTTATTAGAAGAACCAAATGATAATTGAATAAGAAACTCTATTGAGGATCCATCTTCAAGTTCCATCTTCACCTTGATCTCACATGGAGGTTTTTGGAGAAACTTTGGAAGGGAAAGGGTTTTGATCTAAGGGCTAGGGTTTAAATGAGAGTTTAATGACTTATATATTCTTAATATAAACATATACACCTAAAACAACCGTCCTCTAATTTTATATACTTGGGGTGAATTTCCCAAAAACCCCAAGCCTTAACAGAAAAACTGGTAGAATTGCAGCACCATCGACGCCAAAGCATCGACGGTCCGTTGGTGAGACCACGCCTGGTCGATGGGGTTCGTTGGTTAATTATGCAGGTACTAAACCTAAAGAATACATGGTTCCATCAACGCCACCCATCGACGGGCCGTCATATGGTCGATGGGCCGTTGTTTGGGGCAGTCGATTGCCACTGCCTGGCAGTGTTGAGCTCCAAGCTAGGGTCCTCCTTCTAGGGCCCCTTGTGGGTCCGAGGTGGAGTCGTACCAGGACAATAAACCTCTAAACATGCACGTATAGGTACTGGGAACATCTCCAAACAAGTTCAACATCAAACAAGCCACGCAACATGCTAAAACACATCCAAACTCACAAGGACGTCAAATGGCTATCTTTCGAACTTCACCGGACGTTCTAGGACGTTTGACCTCCAAACCTTACCAAACTCAACATGCTGACTCTAGACACTATTATCAACCATATAGGTACCTCATAAAATCACTACGCACACATAAGCACATGAAAACACATAAGGTACATAGGTGACTAGTCGTCTAACGTCTTCGTCGTCCCTTGACGTTTTGAATTCAAACTTCACTAAAATCTTGAGACACAACCTCTAACATCATTTTAAACTATATAAGTACTTCAAGAATTCATGTCACAAACATTAGGCCCTAGTTTTACATAAGTCATTTTTGGAGGTGTTATATTCTCCCCCATTTGGACAACATTCGTCCTCAAATGACACTTGCCACTCTACGAACACTTCCGAGAGTAGAGACTCAACTTAAAATCTCATGACAATACCATACAACACATTATACAGCACATATCAAGGAAAAACATCAATTTCACATAATTAAGCGAATCACAACATAACAAGAAACTAGAATAAATTCTACAACTCATTATGCCTTAAGACTCACATCCTTCATTCCAAATAGACAAAACTCATTTTATATTCATTATCATGATCATATACATCAATTCTAACAACATTATAAAAAAAATCAATTGAAGAATGAATTAGTCAATTTTTTTTGCAAAACCTTACAGTGAGCATAAATCCCTGGCAAGTTTACAGTGAACATGCTTCACAATCTAACAATGGAACCCTTTAGAAATTCATTATAAATACTCAAAATACCAATCTCATATATCAATTTAGACGTGATCACTATTCATCTTTATTATACAATTAGCAACCTACACTATATGCACATGAATCATGAGGAAGATACCATGCATGAAAACTCATTTTCTCATTCAACAAAACTTCAACCAAAACATGCAAATCATAAGGAAAATGTTTGGAACTCAGTTTTTGTTTTTTTTCACAAATTACTCCAGATAAATCAAGTCACTAAGTACTCTTTGTTTTAGGCTTGAATAAACACATAAAGAAAGGTTAAGGGTACTTCACTCCTATCAACCATACTCTTCACCATACTCCCCCACTTAGGATAAACCCATTCTAAGGTCAACATAACACTTACTACAAGGAACTCCCTCAAGGCACCTTAAAACTTACTAATACTTTCTCACCCAAAGTCTATCTCATGAAAACTAATGACTCTCAAAGGTCTAATCATCTAACCACTACATCCCCCTTACTAGAAGAAGATCACCTTTACTCTTTCAAATCTCATCACCTTTCTTTCTATGGTTGGGTCTTAATCAACTTCAAACCATCTCAACAACCACTCCTTCACATTTCTAACTCTATACCTTACCATTCTTTCAAACTAGACTACCCTTCAAAAGGTAACTAACAAACCTAAGGTCATCAACACCATCTTTCACACCTCATCTAACAAGTCACATCTCATCTTTTCTCTCCGTCAACCCAATCTTCATAAAGTCACACTCGAAGGACCAACACATAAAGGAACAAGGGAAAGACACCATATACAAAGCTCTTAGGCACGATTAGATGAATGAAGAAGTTAAACTTTTCCTAGGACCCAACAACCTCCTATTCATAATGTGGTGCTCTTCACATTATGAACAAGACTCTACTAGATGTGGTTCATGAGACAACTAAGACACTCCCAAACTTTATGCTCTGATACCAAGTTTATAACAACCCACAAGTACACCTTAGAAATTAGAACGTCTTTGAGTAACCACACGGCAAATGATACTTCAAGAAGTCTCACTTGATCCACTCGTATCATTTATTGCATAATAAACATTCTAAAATGAGTAAGAATTTAATATTTTCTTCACACACGAAGAACTCTTTCAATAATCAATACGCAAGTGGAAGACTTTCATTAAAACATTAAAAATTTACAACATTTCATTGAACCATCTAAACTTTGGAGTATACAACACTTGGTACTAAGCCCATACAAGATATAAAATAAAGACTAAGACATAAATGAACATGTGGATATTGTCCTTGAATCGATGAGGACTCACCAATACTTCATCTTCAACCCTTAGAAACCTATCCATACTCCATGGTATATCAAGACTTCCAATTTCCTACACTTTCGTCAAAAATAAAAAAGAAGGGGTTAGCATATTAGATGCACTAAGTATGGAAACCATGTAAAAACCATGAAAAACGGACATTTAATAAATAGCATGCTTTTCATGAATTTTGATTAAAACATCATACTATAATCATAAGAACAACATTTAAAACCTTAGGAACACATAAGAAATCATTTAAGCAATTATTCATTTTTTTATCAACACTACAGTAAACTCATGCCAAGTAACTGTGAACGAACTTCACTGTTACAGTGAAGTTTCTCAAATTCACAAGGGATACTTTCTAGCATGCAATTCCTCACTAAAAGCTATCTTAAGACTCATTTAAGTAAGACAAAGAGAGATCGCCCATACACCCTCTCTATGCACACCTAAATGATCCTTAAGACCACCTATAGTAAGATACGTACACTTACATCATATCAAGCACATGAACATGAGATCCTCCTACCAAAGGTGATTCCAAGGTTCACTTGAGTGAGTTGTGAAGCGACCGCCAATACAATCCCTTTCACACACACTCAAGAGATTATTTATATTACCTAGGATAAGATCATTCTCACTTAAACACAATAACACATGTAATATGACATTCTCCTTTAAAAAGGTTATCAAAAGACTTACTCAAGTAAATCAAAGAAGAGAATGTCCATGATTGACCTCCTCAAGATTACCTAAGTAATCCTTGAGGCTACCTAATTTTGGATCATGTTACTTAATTAACCCACTACTTAACAAGAGTCATTATTAAGACTCATCTAGGTAAGATATGAAGTTACCATTCCTATGCCCCCTTCACACTTTAACTAGACAACCCTTGACTACTCTAGATAAGTACTTATTCATTTTACATACTTTCTTATGTTAAGTCATTACATTCCTTAGTTCATTTAAGATACATTCATCACATAAGGACATTCAAGTAATGGTCTTGGAAAAGACCTAGGGACTCTCACTAACATCTTTAAAGACTAAAGGTGCAATGTCTAGGTAGCGTCCCATGCCACCACCTAAACTTCATAGACATCTCAAATACTAGTAGGTATACCATAAGATTAGAATAGACAATAACTGACATAGACCATGGAAGAAAATCATGTTCCGCACTTGTAACCTACTCCGATGGAGGGTGTTCTACTTGCCAATAGTAGAAATTGGACACATCCCATGTCGTAACATGGTCAAGGAATATGAAGTGCTTCGTTTGTACTCTAGCCTCGTCCTTTAAACGGATCTACTTCCCTTACCATACTCACTCGGTACTAGCCTTTGTTCTCATGGAGTAATTCACATTAATGAAAAAGGGGTTCCATATAAAGTTCATAACTCAATCACATTCACCATACCAAAGAGGTCCCCTAGGGCTGCCTTACAATGGCTACAAGATAACTAATATGAATCCTAAGGATTGATACGATGTCGTTCCAGCCAATAAACCTTAAGTCCATAATTCATTAAAAGAAGGATACCATTAAGACTTTCTACTTCAAGGTCCATAACCTTACCACTATGTTTAAGGTTTCACATAAACGACCTTCTTAACATCATTCAAGGTCTCATATAAATCATACATTCAAGACTAAGAGGCTTTAGCATCCTAAGTCAATATATCTCATATTCACATACCATTCATACATGTATCAAGTAAGGGACACAAGTCTACAAAAATAATACACAACATACTTTACTTTAGCAGATATTACATGTCATTCTAGAAGCACATAGGAATAACCATTATCATCTTTAAGTCATTCTATACACTACTATATAATCATTGATATAACCATCAGACTCATATAGTCAAGTAAGAATAATAATGTATCAACTCTAAGACAACACACGTAAAGACATAGTCATATTCTAACATGATCACCTAATATCCATAGTTGAAACAAATACTTTCACATTAATCACATATCGATGATAATGATCATTGTAAGATCCCAAAAATTACTTAGGTGAATACAGATACTAACGTGGTTGTAATGATGGTCTAAGGTCAAAAAATGGTCTATAATGTGGTATTGAAGCAGTGTCTAGAGTTTTAGGTGCATTGGAAGTCAAATGTCAAGGGACGACTAAGACGTTCGTCGACTAAGTCACTTAAGTGTCTCATATGTGGTTATACGTGTTTATTTGTGATTAAAGAGGTTATAAAGTCCTTATATGAGTTATTATGGTGTATATAAGCAGTGTGTCAAGTTTCGTGAAGTTTGGAGGTTAAACGTCCAAGAACGTTCATGACGTTCAAAGATGTCCCTTGAAATGACCTTGTGTGTCTAAGCATGTTTAGTTGAATTTTACTTGTTTGTTTTGGGTGAAATTCATGTGAGAGGTCCTAAACTCGTATACAAGAATTTTTGGGTTGGAAATGTCTGGGAAAATATCCCCAAGTACCAACCAAGGGTCCTAGAGGAAGGACCCATGTTGGTGGCAAAGACTATCCAAGACTGCCCACCTACGGATGGCAATCCACACTCAGTGGTTCAGTCGACGCCCCGTAAGTGAGGTCTAGTCGATGTAAACTTAGGCGTTGGAAAGGAAAGGACAAAGACCATCCTTAGTCCCAAACCACGGACCAACAAGACGATCATTTGGTCAAGGGACGGGCCGTCGATGGTCCTTCTGTCTGCGAGGTTGTTCCTGTGCAGCTTCAATGTAATTTGAGGGGTGAAGTTGTAAATTCACTCCACGTCCAAATAGTAGAAATGGCGGTTAATTAAGGGTATTTTGGCTATTTTAGACATGTATATAAGTCTTCAATACTTAGAAAATTTCATTCCTCAAAATTAAAACCCCAAAATCCCTTTGAAATTCCTTAAGACTCATTAAACCAAAACTCAAGGAAGAGCTTGGATTGGAGATTTAAGTGGAAATTCTTCATAAAATTCGAGGATTAGACTCATTACGGTATGGTTTTTTATTGTTGAAACTCTATTCATCAAGGAGCCCAAATTCAAAGAAGTTTTCTGAAGTTTTCAAAGATGAACTTGTCCCATTTTATGATCTATCCATGGGTTCTTGAATTAAATGTTTTTAATCATTGAATATTAATTAAATTATTGTTATTTAGATGATTTTAACTCAATTGACCTATGAACCCATCCAATTGATGAACCCTAGTTTTTGACTACTTTATGGGTTACTTGATATTGATTTAATGATTATGAACTATGGTGTAGTTTCCTATGGGCTATCTAATGATGGAAGAATTGTATTCAATTGATATATAGTTGGTATTAGATTGATAAATCTATATTTATTGACTTAGATTCATTGAGTATTATAATTTATGCATTGAATTGATGTTCATGGCAATGGGTAACGGCCTTATGGTATTGAATTGGTTGACTTAAACATGGATTGAAGTGGAGAGAATGGATTGGTGGTACTCTGCCCTATTTCTCTTTATTTTAAGTATTATATCTCTTCAATTATGTTGTGATTGGTATTGTCCACTTATGGTGGTGGTGTTATGTGATTGATGTGGCCTTGTCGGCGTTATTTTAAGTATTATGATGATCATGGCCTTGTCGGCAACTACTTGAAGTAATGTGATGATTTGTGTAGTTGATTATGTGAAGTATGATCATATCTACCTATATGTGAAGTAATGTGAAAGTATGTGTTCTTCTATTGATGATATTTAGGTAATCATGTTAAATTATGACTATGTGTTTATGTGTGTACTCTTAGATTTGATGCATGATTTTTTCTACATGACTATATGAGTCCATGATGGTTATATTGATGATGATATAGTTGTGTATAGTATGACTTAAACATGATAATGTTTATTCCTATGTGCTTCTAGAATGACATGTAATATGTGGTAAAGTGAAATAATGATGTATCTTGTTTAGGTAGACTTGTGCCCCTTACTTGATGCATGTATGAAAGTTATATGTGATGTCTTGACTTAGGATGCTAAAGATATTAGTCTTGTATGTATCAATGATATATGATACCTTGAATGATGATAAGAGGGCCCTTTATGTGAAACCTTGAACCTAGTGGTAAGTTTATGAAACTTGAAGTCGAAAGCCGTAATGGTATCCTTCATGTAATGAATGATGGACTTAAGTTTGGTTTTCTAGCACGTCATCATATGAATCCTTAGAAAAGTCATGATGAGCTTCTAGTCTCCATTGTAAGGCAGCCCTAGGGGACCTCTTTGGTAGGGTAAATGTAATTGGGTTATGAACTTGATATGGAAACCTTTGTATGAACCTTAATGTGAATTACTCTATGAGAACAAACGCTAGCACCGAGTGAGTATGGTAAGGAAAGTATTTCTAGTTAAAGGATGAGGCTAGAGTACAATTTAAGCCCTTCATATTCCTTAACCATGTGCCTACATGGGATGTGTCTAAGTTCTACCATTGGAAAGTAGAACACCCTCATCGGAGTAGGATAGAACTTCGGATTTCAAGTTTTGCTATCATGGTCTATGTCGCTTATTGCCTACTCTCATCATGTTAGATACCATTTATCATTATAGAAGTTCTATGAAGTTTAGGTGGTGGTATGGTAAATTATCTAGACGTTGAACAATAGGCTTTGAAGATGTTTGTGAGAGCCCCTAGGTCTTCTCCAAGACCATTACTTGAATGTTCTCTATGTGATGAATGTCTCTTAATGAACTAATAAAATAATGACTTAAGTTAAGAAAGCATGTAAATTAATGAGTACCTAATCTAGAGTGACTTAAGGATTCCTTAGTTAAAGTATGAAGAGGGCATAAGGGATGATCTGTTCATGTATTATCTAGGAAAGTCTTGAGAATGACTCTGTTAGTGAAATTGGTTGATTTTTAGGCATGATCTATGCTTAGGAAGTCTTAAGGATTATTTAGGTAACCTTTAAGAGGGTGTATGGGCGTTCTCTTCTAGGAGTACTTAAGTAAGTCTTTTGATATCCTTGGTAAAGAGAATGTCATGTCATACATGTTATGTGTTTAGTGTCTTGTAAGTGTGTATCTTTCTCATTATAAGTAGTTTTGATGATCATTTAGGCATGCGTAGAGAGGGAGTATGGGCGGTCTCTCTTTGTGTTGCTTAAATTGGTCTTAGGATAGCTTTTAGTGAGGGGATTATATGCTAGAAAGTGCTTAAAGTGAATTTAAGGCACTTCACTGTAACAGTGAATTGGTTCACATTAAAGTGACCTTAAAAATGTACTAAATTGCTTAAATTTTATCTTATGTGTTTCTAAGTTTGTAAATGTTGTTATTATGATTATATTATGATATTTAAACGAAAAGATGCATATCTCCAATAAATATCCGTTTTCATGATTTTTATGCATTATGTCATACTTACTACATGTGGTTGTACTAATTCCATGCTTTTATCTATCTCTATTGTGGTTGGTAGGTGAGGAGCATTTGGGAAGCAAGACTTGGATCGTAGCATCATTCAAGTGAAGTTGAAGTATATCCCCATTTGACTCGAGGGCATATATGACTTTTATTGTTTTTATTGAAGTATTGTAATAGACTTAGTAGTACTATATTCTATTGTGCATGGGTCGTATCCCAAGTACTCTTGTGTCTAAGCTTTGATGAAGATTCAGACTTAGTATTCCCTATGAATTTTATGTGAAAGAGTTTTTAAAGACTATGAAATGTTTTGTGAAAAGTTTTAATTCCACACTACTTTTGACTATCTATATGCGATGAGCGATACGAAAGGGCTTGTATAAGACATATGAGATGTTGAGTACGCCGGTTGCACTCCGAGAGTGTCATATCTTCTAGGGTGTTGTCTCGGGATGTGACAAGCTTGGTATCAGAGCATAGGATATGAAAGTAGTATTAGGAATCAAAAAGTCTCATCAAGTCACGTCTAGTAGAGTCTCGACCATCTGTGTGAGTCACATCTATGGGAGATACACTATAGGACGATAGAGTTTCCCTTTCTTTTCTACTCCTATGTCGTGTTGTAGAGTAAAAATTTATGAGTACACTTTTCTTATGGTTTTCCTTGTGTTTCTAGGAAGATGAATACGAGGAGGACACCGGTTAGGAGGGTTGAGGAGAATGATTTTCATGAGGAGATTCCTCCTCATGTTGAAAAAGTTGAGCAAGTTCATCAAGGTGCTCAAGGGGTCATAGCTGCTCAAGTGCCTCTCCAAGGTGATCAAGTTCCTATTGTGGAAGGAGGTAATGAGGTTCTGGTGGCTCCCCCGGAATTGACTAATAGAGAGATTAGAGAGGCTTTGTATGCTTTAGCCCGAGCCGTGACTACTAAAGTGAATTTGAGTATGGATCCTAGGGTGAATGTTGTGAAGAGCACTACGACTTCTAGGTTAAGTGACTTTGTGAGGATGAATCCTCCTATCTTTCTTGGCTCTAAGGTGGGAGAGGATCCCCAAGAGTTCCTTGATGGTGTGTAGAAGGTGTTGAGTGCTATGGGGGTTACATCTAGGGAGAAGGCGGAGTTGGCTTCACATCAATTGAGGGATGTTTCTCAAATATGGTATACTCAATGGAAGGATAATAGGCCGGTTGAGTCGGGTCCTATTGAGTGGGAAGAGTTTAAGGAAGCTTTTCTAGGTAAATACTTTCCCCGTGAGAGGAGAGAGGTTAACGTAGAGGAATTTATCAATCTCAAGCAAGGAAATATTAGTGTTGAGGAGTACTCTTCGAAGTTCTCAATATTGTCTAGATATGCACCGTCCTTAGTGTCTAATCCAACGGATGAGATGAGTCGTTTTGTGACCGGGGTCGGTGACTCATTCAGGGAAGAATGTCGTACGGCCATGCTAAATGAGGATATGACCTAAGCTAGACTCATGGTGTTTGCCCAATCTATTGAAGACTCCAAACTTGGTAGGATTTCTAGAAACTTGAAGAGAACTTGTTCAAATGATCAAGGGCAACCTAGGTTCAAAACGAGGGCTCAAACTCAAGATGGACCAAGTGCTCCTAAGGGGAAATTTTATAAAGGAGGTGGTTTCCAAAATGGCAAGCCTACATGTGTCACTTATGGCAAGAAACATTATGGTGAGTGTCTAAGGGATACTGGAATTTGTTTTGGATGTTGAAAAGATGGTCACAAAGTGAGAGATTGTCCTAATAGAGATGGTAAGAAGGTTGCTCCTAGTGTTCCAAAGGATGATGTTCAAACAACGAGGCATTTCTATGCACTCCGGTCTAGAGGAGAGAAGCTGAATGAGGATGATGATGATGTTTGTAAGTCCTTGTATATTTATTTTTAGTGCTATGAGTTGCTTCTAAGTGGGGGGGGGGGGTATGGTTAGTAGATGGGATAGAAAGTCCTAGAAGTTTGTTGCATGTGTATGGTACTTAGGTGTTTTGTGAAATTGAATTGCATTAACTTCCTGCATTGTGTATTTTATGAAGCTCTGAACATGTAGTAAAAGATGTTTATATGATGTTACCTTGTATATTAGCATGTTTCGATCATCAATTGTATAAAACTTGCATTTTTGAAAAAGTTACACAATTCACTGTAATGAACTCCATGCTCAGTGTAACATTTTTCAAAATTTGACTAATCCGTTCTTTGGTCGAAAATTGCTGTAATGTGGTTAGAACTAATTTATATGAGTATGATAATGAATATAAAATGAGTTTCTTCTATTTGGAATAAAGGATGTGAGTTTTATAGCATAATGAGTTATAAAATTTTCTTCTAGTTCTTGTGGTGTTGTGAATCTCTTGACTACGTGAAATTGTTGTTTTCTCCATGATTGTGTGTTATATGGTATGCTTCTAATTGAATCCCTATTCTTGGAAGTGTTCGAAGAGTGTCAAGTGTCATCGGAGGATGAATGTTGTCCAAGTGGGGGAGATTGGAAGATCCCGAAAATGACTTAGGTGAAGCTAGAGCCTAATGATTTTTTCATGACGTTCTAAGGTCCTAAAATGGTCTATAATGTCGTATTGATGCAGTGTCTAGAGTTTTAGGTGCATTGGAAGTCAAACGTCAAGGGACGACTAAGACGTTCGATTACTAAGTCACCTAAGTGCCTCATATGTGGTTATATGTGTTTATGTATGATTCAGGAGGTAATAAGGTCCTTAAATAAGTTATTATGGTGTATATAGGTAGTGTGTCATGTTTCGTGAAGTTTGGAGGTCAAACGTCCAATAACGTCTATGATGTTCGAAAGATGTGCCTTGAAATGACCTTGTGTGTCTAAGCATGTTTCGTTGAGTTTTACGTGTTCGTTTTGGGTGAAATTAGTGTGAGAGGTCCTAAACTCATATACGAGCATGTTTGGATTGGAAACGTTTGGGCAAATATCCCCAAGGACCAACCAAGGGTCCTTGATAAAGGACCCATGTTGGTGGCAAAGATGGTCCAAGACTGCCCACCTACAGATGGCAATCGGCTCCCACTAGGTCAGTCGACGCCCCGTAAGTGAGGTCTCATTGATGGACACTTATCTGTTGGAAAGTAGAGGCCAGATACAATCCTCAATCCCAAACCACGGACCAACAAGACGGTCCTTTGGTCAAGGGACGGGCCATCGATGGTCCTTACGTCTATGAGGTTGTTCCTGTTCAGCTCCACTGTAAATTGAGGGGTGAAGTTGTAAATTCACCCCACATACAAATAGGAGAAATGGAGGTTAATTAAGGGTATTTTGGGTATTTTAGACATGTATATAAGTCTTTAATATTTAGAAGATTTCATTCTTCAAAATCAAAAACCCAAAATCCATTAGAAATTCCTTAAGACTCCATTAAACCAAAACTCAAGGAAGAGTTTGGCTAGGAGATTTGAGTGGAGATTCTTCATAAAATTGGAGGATGAGCTTCATTATGGTATAGTTTTTTATCCTTGAAACTCTATTCATCAAGGAGTCCAAATTCAAAGAAGTTTTCTAAAGTTTTCAAAGATGAACTTGTCCCATTTTATGATCTATCCATGGGTTCTTGAATTACAGGTTTTTAATCATTGAATATTGACTAAATTATTGTTATTTAGATGATTTTATCTCAATTGACCTATGAACCCATGTAATTGATGAACCCTAATTTTTGACTACTTTATGGGTTACGTGATATTGACTTAATGCTTATGAATTATGGTGTAGTTTTCTATGGGCTATCTAATGATGGAAGAATTGTATTCAATTGATATATAGTTGGTATTAGATTGATAAATATATATTGATTGACTTAGATTCATTAAGTATTATAATTTATGCATTGAATTGATGTTCATGGCAATGGGTAAGGGCCTTATGGTATTGAATTGGTTGACTTAAACATGGATTGAAGTGGAGAGAATGATTGGTGGTACGCTGCCCTATTTATCTTTATTTTAAGTATTATATCTCTTCAATTATGTTGTGATTGGTATTGTCCACTTATGGTGGCGGTGTTATGTGATTGATGTCGCCTTGTCGGCGTTATTTTAAGTATTATGATGATCATGGATTTGTCGGCAAATACTTGAAGTAATTTGTGTAGTTGATTATGTGAAGTATGATCATATCTACCTATATGTGAAGTAATGTGAAAGTATGTGTTATTCTATTGATGATATTTAGGTAATCATGTTAAATGATGACTATGTGTTCATGTGTGTAGACTTAGAGTTGATGCATGATTTTTCCTACTTGACAATATGAGTCTATGATGGTTATATTGATGAGGATATAGTAGTGTATAGGATTACTATTGACACCTAATTTTGACCCTCCCCAATATGAATTAATCATATCGAGCTTCCTAAATTCCATACGATTTAAAATAATTAGTTTTAGAAAACATCAAAATAATAATAATAATAATAATATAAAGTTTGCAAGATTATTTTAATAATTTTGTCGCTTTTTTTATATATGATTTTTATATAATACGTATTGTTTATATAATTATATATAATTAGTATATTTTAATAAATATTCAAAAATCAACTGAATTTTTTTTTTAAAATTTTGGTATGTATTTATTAAATTAGTTTAGTTAAATTATGGTTATATGTTTCGAATCATTACTCTTTAATCAAGTTAATTATTTTATTTTGTTAAGATTAAGAAGTTCGCTAATTAATTACTATTAATTCATCATATCCAAATCCCGGTCGAATCTTTGAAAAATAATTCTGTTGGTTATGTCTTTATTCCGTTTGTCTTAATTACTAATATTTCTATTGCAATTGTATCCAAATCTCTTCAACCCAATTTAAAGACCAAAGTTTTGGGCCCTCTTCTTATTTCCCAAGCCAGCACAAAATTTTCTCCTTTCCAGAAATTCCCAGCCCACCAATATACAATACAATACATCAGTAGCCCACTCTTTCCAATTCCCTTTCCCACTCCCACAGTACCCAAAAGACCCACCCCGGCCCTTGCTGCAACTTCTCTCTCGCGTCCAGCAACGTAGAAAACTCCAAAAAAATTGCGATTCAAGCAACAACAGAACAGCAGCGCGTGAACAATGCCAGTGGGCGTACAAGCAGTCTTTTCCTTGTCATTTTATTCCTCTCTCTCGACCGATGATACGCCTTGTACTGTTCCAAATATGAGACAGACGTGAATCGTTCTTGCTTTTGCCGATGGGTGACAGGTAGACACCAAGGACGATGGGATTGATCGAGTGCGTCCATCCAGCTTTCCCGTTTCGGAATGGATTCAAAGCTTCAGAAAAAGTGGTATGCCTCTACTGGTGAAAGAATTCAAATTTTGAGTTTTGGTGGTGGGCTTGGAACCTGAATTCGATTTGGTTTCCCCCCATCTACCACTCAACCCAAATCTCTAAAAACCATATTTTATCTTCCAATATCACCTGAATCGTACCCTCCTCTTACCACACATTTTGAACCCGAACATTCTAAGAAGAAGGAAAATGAGTGGATGGTCAGGAAAGAAAAGGCTGAGCAAAACATCAGAGAGGAAGTCATGAATATAATAAAAGACTTTTAACACACTCCAGACATTGTAAGGTTCAATTATGAAGATTTGTGTCGTCATCCACATTTGGAGCTTCTAGAATGTTTTAAAGTACCAAAGTTTGATACATTTAGTGGAGTTGAGAATCTTTTGAATCATTTGAGGGCTTGTTATGATCAACTCATAGGAGTTGGGAAAGATGATGCTTTGCTAATGCGACTCTTTAGTCGAAGTCTGAAAGAAGAAGCTTTGGAATAGTTTATTTCTAAAGAAATCAAACACTGGCCAAGTTGGAATGCTTTGGCTAAAGACTTTATTGAAAGGTTTGGTTATAATGCAGAATTCATTCCCGATCGCTACTCTTTGGAGAGAATCAAACAAAATTCTACTGAAAGCTATTGTCAGTATGCCTAACGTTGGAGAAGAGGGGCCGCAAGGGTAAGGCCTCCCATGACCGAGAAAGAAATTATTGGAGTCTTCGTGCATATTCAAGATCCTGAGTACTACTACAGGATGTTACTCATTTTAGGAGGAAAGTTCAGTGAGATAGTCAAAATTGGTGAAGCTATTGAAGATGGTGTTAGGATCGGAAAAATCATCCGAATGACTCCCCGAGATGAATCCCCAGGACCATTAAGGAGGAAAAGGGAATATGTTTCTTCTATCTCATTTGAATCAAGCCACAAATCAAAGAGACATGCTGGTGTTAATGTTCGAAAACCTTTACCATCCAAAACCTACCCTTTAGCTCCACAAAATCCATACTCCATCCGACCAAGTTACAGTATCCACCATCAAATCATCCAAATTACCAAGCTCCATTTCCAAATTACCCAAAAGCTCAATTAAATTACCAAGCTCCATTTCCAAATTACCCAAATGCTCAATCAAATTACCAAGCTCCATATCCAAATTACCCAAATGCTCAATCAAGTGACCAAGTTGTTGTAACAACCCTAAAAATGAATAGGATCAAGACTTAGGTGTTTCAAGAATGCTTGCGATTAGACCAAGGTCCGCACGTATTGATACGCGTAGAACCAGACCTCAGAACCCTTACTACGACCAAGCCAACTAACTTGGGGAGTTAATTGAGCTTGGAAAGGTTGGAACCAACCATGTGAGGCTCACGAAAACGGAGATTTAATTGAAAGAGTTTTTACCGGACTCAAAAGAAGAAATTTTATGTTTTGAGGGTCCAAGGGTAAAATGGTCTTTTCCAGGCCAAGGGTAATATTGTAATTACCCTGAGTAATTAATTATTTAATTAATTAAGTTAAAAAAATAAAGAAATTAGGGTGGGGCAACCCGAAGTAACCCATTTTCGCAAAATGGGGTCACCCGGGTTCGAACCCCACTAGAAGTAAGATTAAACTTGCTTTTATTTTAATGTGTTAACTTAGTTTTTAATAAATAATTAATATTAGCTGATTTAGGAAAAAGAAATCAGATTTTTATTAATTTTGATTAATTATTGAGTTGACTAATTCAAACCCACAAAGTCCTACTTCTACTAGACTTCTATCTCCCATTTCCCCCACTCTCTCTTGCACGATTCTCTCTCTCTTTCACTCTCTTTTTCTTGGCTGAAAACGTGAGAAAACAATCATCAAAAGAAAAATAAAGTAAAGGCAAAAGTTCATCAAGAACTTGAAAGATAGAAACACAAAGAGAAAGCAATTCGGTAACGTTAAGCAAAGCATACTATGCTAGTCGGGTGAGGTGTGAGTGTGGGTGTTTGGACTGATTTTTGGAGAGGTTCTTGGGCAGCATTCTGGAGATTTAACAAGAAAACAAAGGTATGGGTTTTCTTACTCTTGTTCCCTTTCCCAAGAGACCCCTAAGACTCAGATAATTCTATTTCGAAACTAGGATTGTTCCCCATTTCATGCTCCTTGTCATTAGCTCCCAACGAATGTAGGTTGGTATGAATGCTGGTAGACTTAGGATTATGTGATGTTTGTGTTAAATGTTAATGTGTTGGATGTACGTTAATTTATGAAAAGACAAACCATGTGTGTGTTCGAAATTAAGAAAAATGTATGCCATATTTGGAGTCTCGGCCTTGAGGCTTAAAATTGCTAATGTTGTGTTTGTTAATTTACATACCCAAACTCATGAAGATTGTGATGTTCATAATTAAGAAATGTGGCTGACTTGAACAAGGATTTGATAGCCAATAAATTCTCTAAAGGATGCACTTAAAAATACGTTGAAGTGGAATTATGAAAGAATTTATGAACTAAGTAAAACATTGATGTTATGAGTTTAAAGTAACTAAAAATATCCAGCATTGTACAAGTTAATATAGACTAAATAAAAATGCATATGAATCTGGAAAATTTACTAAAGAAATAAAAGAATGAGGCCACTAGGAATTGAACCCGTGACCTCATCCTTGGGCGAAATAGACACGGCAAAGGGTGAGGGCTGGGGGGTTCGATCCTGGGTCTGAGCAAGGGCTTGAATAAGAGAAAAATTAATGAGGGGAGTGGGATTCGAACCCACCACCCCTCGGTCAGAATTCATGAAGAGTAGAAGGGAAAATAAAATAAAATAAAAAAATGTTGGGGCTAAGGGGATTCGAACCCCTTAGCTACTGCCTGCGAAAGTGAAAAAAAAAAATAGGTGAGGCCGTGGGGGTTCGATCCCACGACCTCACTGCCCACGCTTTCAACTGAGAGAAAAGTATTAAATATATATATGGGGTTGTGGGGGTTCGAACCCACCACCTCACAGCCCTTAAGCGAAAAATAAATAAAAAGGAAGGAGGCTGTGGGGGTTCGAACCCACAACCTCCTTACTTGAGCGAAATTAAGAGAAAATAAAAGAGGTTGTGGGGGTTCGATCCCACAACCTCTTGGTTTAATAAAGAATAGGAGAATATTATGTTAATAAAAAAAATAAAAGGTGGGGTTGTGGGGACTCGAACCCACAACCCATCGGCCAATGTAAGAGAGACTTTAAGTAGAAAAGTAAACCTTCAATATAAACATTGTGATTTGACTTAGAGTTAAAATGTTATGACTATTAGAATAAAATCAATTAATAATGTAAATGACATTCAATTGATTCAAGACTTGGGATTCCTTGCCCAAACTTCCGTTTGATACATAAGTCATACGTGAACAAATCATCCAAGAATAATGCCACCTACTTAGATCAAACTCAAGATTTTGGCATAATTACAAGATACATAAGTCTTGTACTACATAATCTTAGGAATGTAAGAATTACTTAATGAACTACGAATGAAGCCTCATGGCTTGTGTGTATAGACTCATATGTCTAACATACGTTCAAAAGTAAGAGATCCTAAGATGTATGAAATGAAATGATGAACCCTAGAAGGGTTAAGTATGAGTGTAAATACACTAAATGGCCAAGTGCATTGGCATATGATGAGATGAACAATGAAATGATGAAATGAACATTCACATAATAAGAGGGGAGTAGCTATGAAAAGCAAAGGTGCTAATGAGAATGAATGTGGTGACAACATGATATGAGGCTAATGTAAATGATGAGAATAATCTCAAAAGAGCCTAAGAAAATGTTACCAATACGTACTCACCTATGAGAGTGTAAGATAATGAAGAGACCAGTCTCTATGAACACTCTAATGAGAGTATTGAGCTTAACACACTCAATACGAACGATGAGATGAGAAATCATCTAATGAGCTATGATGTCCTCATACTAGAAGCCAGCTTCCATGACGTATGAGTTGAATGTAATGGAACTTTATACTGAGCACCGATAGACTAGCTATGAGTGGTGATGCCTTCTTTCGGGAAGGGCGGAGGTTCACGTAACTCTCATGAGATGAGACTGTCCGGCTTGCCGGGTATGGGTCTCCTTATATCTCCTAGTCTTCGAACCTATACTGCCAATATAGGGATCTGGCGGGGTTAAATTCTCATATACGCTAGCATGTTATTGGATCACTTTGGCCGGTGATTCCACCTCTTTTCGGTGTGGGGGAGACACTAGATTTCATGATGCTCACATGATCTATGTCGGTTAAAGTTAAAGTTCCCAATGAATGAATGAGGCCAGCCTCAAATGATGCACACAATGAAATGAATGATACCAAAGGTGTTAGGATAGGATAATCAAAAGGTGAGTTAGATTCAAGTAATGACATTAGGTCATTCTTGGTCATTGCACAACGAACATAATGAAAGTCTTAAACTACATCCTATGTATAACCGGTGGTTACACTGGACTATGAACGAAATGAAATGAAGTACGTATGAATGAATGAAGCAGACTCTGTGTTTTCTAATGAAGACTCCCTAGTTGAGGTCCCATATGTTGAGCCCTCATTTCTGGGATGTCTTAATGTCAAGTCCATGATCATAAGGTCTCATCGCATATGAATGAATGATATGAACGAAGTTATGTGCTACATGCAAAATGTATTGTATGCTATATGCTGTGTGCTATGTGTAAAAGTTATGTGTTGTGTGCATGTGAAAAGTATGATGATGTATGTTATTCCCATGGTATCACTTTCCTAATCCAAATTTGGAAAGCTCACTTACTTTCCTAATCCAAATTTGGAAACTTTCCTAATCTCAATTTGGCAAGTCCACTGACTTGACTTCCAAAAAAAATCATGTTGTTAGGAAAGAGCTATGCTTTCTCATGCATGTCCTTGGTGTGTGCTTGCATATACCCATACTTAGTACAAGTGTGTACTAACCCTATACAAACTCTACTATTTTAGGTGCAGGCACAGGTGGACGGTAGAGCTACAGGATCATCGCTGCAGTTATCCGGACGTCCAGCATTCATCTGGTTTTTGGTAGGTCCTCATGCATTCGAGGATGCTACTGTTTATGTTCTAGCTCAGTTTAGGAGTTGAGCTAGTGGAGCATGTTCCACTAGTGTTTCTTTCTTATTTTATTCAGACTATGTATGGGTGCCATTTTGGCAATTATACGATTATGTTATTGAACTATTTCTTTCATTTGATTATCTCTTAATGTTTAGATGGTTGATGTTGAACGAATTTCGAATGTATTAGAAATGTTTAGTAAGTAATGTTTAGAAACAAAAAGTTTCAAATTTTCTGCTAAAATTAACCTATGTAAAGTAAGAATGACGTAAGTAGGCTTGTCTGCGACCTCTGAGAGGTCAACGACGCCGGTCTCGTCTGGGGTCTAGATTCCAGTCGTGACAGTTGCATTGCCAAATTACCCAAATTCCCCTCATAGTTATCGAGCCCCATAATATCCAAATTTTTAAACACCAGCACCTACTCGCTATAATTCTCCAAGTTACGGCCAAGTACCTCAATTTGCACGAAATGATTATAATCCTTCCTGTCAGGAGTTTTCAAAGAAGCCTTCTCGAGTCTTTACTCCTTTTGTTTAAAATCGAACTCAACTCTTTGAGATATTAAAAGTGACTGGTCTGATACAAACAATTTGTCCGAAAAATGTGAATGTCAATTCCAGACTTTACAGGACTGATCTTCATTGAGCTTACCATTCGGGAGGTGCTGGACATACCACTGAAGATTACATCAACTTGAAACATAAATTCAAGACTTGATTGATCAAAGAAATGTCACTCTTCAAACTGTCACTTCCAACGCCGATGGTGATTCACTGTTGCATCGTGGAGGATTCACTATTAACATGATTGACCCAAAGTCTCAAGCACCTTTTCATCAAAACGCCCCAAATTATCGTCAAATGCCTCCGCCTCAACAAGGACATTATGATCCTCCTTGTCTGAGATTCGAGAACAAACCTGCTCAGAATTTTACGCCGCTAATAGAAAATTGGACGAAGTTATTTGAGCAATTGAGGGCGGCAGGTATTACTTATCTAGTTGGGCCCAAGCCTGTTGATATTTTACCGAGCCGATCGAATGTGTGCATATCATTCCAATAGTGTTCGGCATGATACTGAAGACTGTATCAATTTAAAACACAAGAACTTGATTGACAAGAATATGGTCAATACTGTTGTACCTAATGTCAATAGTAATACTCTGCCGAACTATGGAGGCACCACTATCAATATGATAGAGACGAAGGATGAGTTGTGCATGGTAAAGGCGATAGTTTTGGCTAGTACTGACAACCTTGAGAAAGTTGTAGCTTCTCCGAGCATAATCAAGAAACCCAATTGTACGAGCATGACACCCCATAAAGCTTTTGCTTTTGTGTCAAGAGAGGATCAGAACAAGAAGGAGATTAATCATATTCCACCAAGGTGTTTGCCTCATTTACGTCACTCCATTCTAGTAGAAGAATATGCCAATGATGACGGTCTTAGAGAAGGAATTGGGGATCTTTTTGAAGAATGTGGTGCTATGCCCAAGAAGACGACCGAGACATCAGGCATACCAGACGCCGAGCCAATGGAGCAAGTTCTTAATTGGACTTCCACTCTGCTCTTTATCTCTCGCTCAACTTGATAGGAAAAGATGAATATTATGTTATTTTTAAAATCGGTGGTAGTTTGAATGAGGCTTGGGACCCACCCTTTATGCAATTTTACTCAATTATGTTTTAAGTTCCCTCGTAATATTTGGGAAAAGGCAAAATGGCTCATGGTCATGGCCAAAGTTTGTATTTCCTTTTTTTCAATGAAAGTTTCTTATATTTTGAAAATTTATTTTGCTTGCTTTAATTTTCTATCTAACAATCATTGTTTTTGTTTCAGTAATTTTTTTTTAAAATATATAACCAACCAGTATCATGTCATGTCACATGCTAAATAAATAAAATGGGATAGACGAAGATGAGTTATAAGAGTATGATGATGAGGTCATGATATTCAAACGACTTGTCAAAGATTTGAAACAGTTTGAGACTCAGGATAAGTAAACTGAACAAATTACTTAAAAAATACATCAAATTCATTTGCTTGATCACAAGTCGTGGTGGGACATAGATATTCATCTCAAGTTGTCAATTGACTCAGATGCTATCAAAATTTGCTATATTTGAAGATTTAGAGTGTCTTTTATTTCTGTCCTTGTAATCGCAACGTTTGTTTGTAATCGTCTTATGTTGTGTAGTTAGAAAAATTATTTCTTGTAATGAACTACGTATGACCTGAATTCTCAAGAATGAGATATGTAAGCGGCCTATGTCAGCTTCGATCACCCCATTATATATTTTTTTCAGTATTTCCCCTTTGCACTTGAACTACATTTGACCTAAATTCTCAAGAATGAGATACGTAGGCGGCCTATCTCGGCATCGATCGGCTTCTTTGTAATTTTTTAATTGTTGATACCCCAAGAGGGGAACTACGTTTGACCTGATTCCTGCCTCAACGGGATACGTAGGCGCCACTAAGGCTCGGTCATATTTTCCGTAAGATTTCTATTTTTACTTTACAATAGAAACTAGGACAAAAACTTTTAGAGGGACTCAAAAATTCTCAAGAAGAAGATCTCTCTGACTAGTCAAGACTAAAGTTACATTGAGACTCGTAACTAGGACAGAATTTTTGAGAAGGGCTCAAAAATTCTCAAGAAGAAGATCTCTCTACCAAGTCAAGACTAAAGTTACATTGAGACTCGTAAATGGGACAAAATTTTTGAGAAGGGCTCAAAAATTCTCAAAAAGAAGATCTCTACAACTTGTCAAAACTAGAGTCACGTTGAGAATTGAAACAGAGATTTTTTTTTGAAACCATCTCAAAAATTCCATGATTTGTTTAGCAAAAATTCAAGATAAGCCAAAACCATTAACTGGGACAGAAATATTTGAGGATGACCTCAAAATTTCGTCAGGGTTTATCGGCAGTTCAGAGCAACTTTGAATACTTCCTTTCAAATAATATGATAGATTTCGACATATCAACCCCAAATGCGTTTATCAAGTTTTACGTGACATGATACTTGACAATGACCTCTTTCAATTACAACTTTTTAACCCTTTTTTTCTTAAAGATTTTATTTATTTATTTCAAATATTTTGCATAAATGTTTTGACTTGTCCATCGAGAATCAAGAGATGGGGGCGATCAACTGAAGATGGAAAGTCAAGGAGCAAGGTTTGAAGAAGTCAACACAGATCAGTTTGTTTTAAAAAAACTAATAATTTTCTATGGATGCAGAAAAGTCATTGAAGTTCTTCAGAAGAAAAGAAACAGTTCAAAATACAATAGAGAACACCTCGTTCAGATTTCCAGCAAGCATGAGCTACAATTGAGTGCAAATGTTCAAATATGAACAAGTGAAAGCATGACTCTCACCATGTAGAAGCATCTACAATGACATTCAATCACAAATATTTTAGCATTATGAGCACTTGAAGAAGATTCACAAATCGCGTCGATATCAGTCGTGGGAATGTGAGACCCTCCCAGAGGGACATTTCTATAGTATTATCAAATGAGATAATACCACCATCCATAAGGACATCACCATCATTTTATCGATGGAATATCACCATCCTGCCAATGGATCAACATCATCCTATCAATGGATCAACATCATCCGATCAACGGATCGTCAATGGAACATCATCATCCTATCAATGGAGCATCATCAATCCTACCAATGGATCATCAATGAAGAATCATCATCCTATCATCGGAACTTCAACATCATCCTGCCAATGGATCAACATCATCGTACCAATGGATCATCAACGATGCAACATCATTATCATCCTATCAATGGATCATCAATGAAGAATCATCATCCTATCAATGAAGCATCACCATCCTAGCATGTAGCAGCATTATCCTACCAATGAATAGACATCATCCTACCAATGGATCATCATCTTTTTATCAATGAAGCATCATTTTTCACATCATATCAATTCATCATCTACTGCGTCAAACCGACAGAGGCTGACGTTAGAACATCTGCCGAGTACGGTAAAGCATATTAGTTCTCTATTTAAATTACAGTTTCTGCTAACAAGTTTATTTTATTCTTTGTCGAGATCATCAAAGAGGATGAATTGTCAAACCAAACCACAGGTGCAGACGACATAAAAGAAAAGATGCAGCACGACGTGAAACTATTTTAGAAGAAAAAATCATCGAGACATCCACCTCGTTATAGTTGGAACATTATCGAGCCATCCACCTCGTTACAGTTGGAATATTATCGAGCCATCCACCTTGTTACAAGTGGATAATCCATAGAGCCATCCACCTCGTTACAGTTGGATAATTATTGAGCTAACTAGCTCGTTGTAGAAATCACCGAAGTTTACCATGCAGAAAACAAGCAATGACGTCTCCAAATCCTTAGAAAAGCATTGGTTGTGACGGATATACTCTGTTCGAAAGCGACATATACTAAACATATTTATGTGACATCTTTCACATCAAGAGTAACTGAAAAGCATCGTAGGATATACTACCACTTTTCTAGTTACATTTTCTACTAAAAATTTGTTTTATTCTTTGTCGAGAGCAACCAAGAGGATGAATTCTCAAATCTAACCACAGGTGTGGACGACATCTACAAAGATGCAGCACAACGTGGAACTTTTTCTTAGCAGCTAACTGGTACATAGTCCAAAGAGGAGTGTCAAACTCTTAGGACGCGAGCAGAGGAGCGACATCCACCACAATCAAACTGCACCCCTACCCGAAGGCATGTTTTTTTTTAGGGTTTTTGGTTTAAGTTTTGCATCTCGAAAATTCTTGATGTTCACCGGAAGCATCTTTTCAATCTGAGTGACAGTGCACAAGGAGCTTTGAAAATTATGTCAGTGTAAGTTCTTACTTATGGATGTGAAGAGCTCCACATTCATGGCTTGTCCAGAAACAAAGGTTATCAAGCATAATAGATTTCCTTTTCAAGCGATCGAGTCGAACTACAAACAACCTAATTCCTAATGTTTTTTGATATGTAGGTGGGATTGGTGTTGAAAACTCGGCTGTACTCCAATATTCTTTCATCAATATTATTCCTGAGCCTTTCGATCTATTTATAATTCAATACAGAGTAGCTTTGAATTCTTTCATAACGTGCGTTAAATGAAGCGTATCGAACTACAAGTGGCATGAATTTTCATGTAGCTTGAGATATTTAGGAAACCTACTTCCGGGGTTCACCCATGATTCCTAAAGTCCGTACCAAATCCCTTTCCTAAAGATGAATATATGGTCGGTCAAGATTGGATTGGTCAATTTCATTTTCCTCGAATTTCTTGCATCAATCCAAGTAAAATGAGGGACAGTTATTGACACTTAATTTTGACCTTCCCCAATATTAATTAATCATATTGAGCTTCCTAAATTTCAAACTATTTAAAATAATTAGTTTTAGAAAACTTCAAAATAATAATAATAATAATAATAATATAAAGTTTGCAAGATTATTTTAATAATTTTGTCGCTTTTTTTTATATATGATTTTTATATAATACCTATGTTTTATATAATTATATATATTTAGTATATTTTTATAAATATTTGAAAATCAACTTAAAAAAAAAAATTTAATTTTGGTAAGTATTGATTAAATTAGTTTAGTTTAAATTATGGTTATATTTTTTGAATAATTAGTTTATAATCAAGTTAATTATTTTATTTTGTTAAGATTTAGAAGTTCGCTAATTAATTAATATTAGTTCGTCATATCCAAATCCCGGTCAAATCTTTGAAAACTAATTCTTTTGGTTACGTCTTTATTCCGTTTGGTTAAATTACTAATATTTCTATTGCAATTGTAGCCAAGTCTCTTCAACCCATTTTAAAGACCAAAGTTTTGGTCCCTCTTCTTATTTCCCAAGCCAGCCCAAATTTTTCTCCTTTCCAGAAATTCCCAGCCCACCAATAAACAATACAATACATCAGCATCCTACTCTTCCCAATTCCCTTTCCCACTCCAACAGTACCCAAAAGACCCACCCCGGCCCTTGCTGCATCTTCTCTCTCACGTCCAGCAACACAGAGAACTTCAAAAAATAGCGATTCAAGCAAAGACAGAATAGCAGCGCGTGAACAACTCCAGTGGGCGTACACGCAGGCTTTTCCTTGTCATTTTCTTCCTCTCTCTCGACCGATGATACGCCTGGTACTGTTCAAAATTTGAGACATACATGAATCGTTCTTGCTTGTGCCGATGCGCAACACGTAGACTCCAAGGACGATGGGATTGATTGAGTGTGTCCATCCACCTTTCCCGCATCGGAATGGATTCAGAGCTTCAGAAAAAGAGGTCTGCCTCTAATGGGGAAAGAATTAAAATTTTGAGTTTTGGGAGTGGGCTTGGAACCTAAATTTAGTTTGGTTTTTCCCCCCAAACTCCAACCATAATTTTCCCCTGTTGAGTGGGGGCTCTTTTTTTTTTTTTTTTAATTGAAAAAATTAATAATCACAGAGAGAGTTACAGAGGATTGAGAGGAAAAATTTCTTTTGGAAGTTGAGTTTCCATTGGCTAGAAAGATAGGATAAGAAATTGGTAGGAATGTTTTAAGTTGAAAAATTTTCTAAGCACACCGAACATAATTCGAAAGTAGAGAATATACTGGCTTCAACGTCTGGGTTCGATCTTCCACTCGGGTTCTCTTATCTGATAGTTGCTGGCGTTTCAAGTTCCTTCAGTTGGTGAAAGTCATGTTCTTCTCGGCTCTTTTTGTCTCAGTTCCGCTGCCCAGAGAAAGGTATCATCGCTTCCTTCTTTAATTCATCTTCAATGTAGCATGTTGGATGTATCTGGTGCTTGCTTGGTTGTGAGTTTTTGGACAGTAAACTTGAATTTAGAATGAATAATGTTCGCTTTTGAATCATGTTCGCCAAGTTGTTTGCGTTTATATGAGTTATACTTTGAATATGTCGGTTGCATTGTTCTGTTCTCTCTATTGTTTCCTTGTGCTCCTAGCCGCTCCTTTAGTTTAGTCGTCAAACTTTTTTGCTCGTCTTGTTAATTTTCTGTCTGCCACAAATCCGCTACTTTGTTTAATCTTTGACATATTATCCTTATTTCCTTCCCCGCGAGCTGATCGAGTGAATCAAGACATCAATATTTTAAATTCGCTTAGTGTAGTGATGTTTGGCGCTCTAGATTTTTAGTTGATTGTTTAACACTTTTTCTTTGTATGTTGCTCTGTGTCCTTGTAAATATTTCAAACTTACAGCTTGTATGTAATAGATTAGTCAAGTTCTTTCTCTCTTTGTTTTGCCTAAGTAGACATATGCCTGATGCATTATTGCCCAATCCTTACATGTATACATTGAGCATGAGTCGTTCCATTTTGTTCTCCTCTAAATAGCTTCTGGTAATTGAGTCCTACTGTAGGTTCATAGCCTCAAAAGTTAAAGCTCTAATTTGTTCTCGTTTGAGTTTAAATGTATGACTCGGTATGTAAAAACAATGCGGAAGTTTACTATAACTGCTTGTATGCATATGCCTGCTCTCTTCCTTCATTTGAAGTTCTGAAAAATGATAAAAAACCTTTCTTATTCATGCCCAAAACAGCTGCAAAACAGAGGCATATTTTACCGATTTGTTCACTGTTAAGCTCATATGAAAAAATGCCCAAATTTAGTCCATTCACAAATAGTTCACTTAATAGAGGAAAGGCTCAAAATAGTCCCTCACATTTGAGTTAAGGCTCAAAGTGATCCTTGAGTTTTTACATGGAGCACTAATAGTCCATCATGTTTGCAATATTGGTGCACTTTTGATCCTCCAGTAAATTTTTGCCTATTTTTTAACATTAATTTTGTTCAAAATTTTATAGAAGGAATGTCTAATCGTATTTTTATATATATAATAGAAATAATAACACTATTTGAGAGATGATGATAAGAAAAATACCTTGTTTTATTCACTAGAAATATTACTGCATCTAATCTAAAAACATCTTAACATATGACTTTGCAGGAAAAGAAAAACTTGTACTATTGCACGTAAAATTATCGTGATACACCTCTCGACTTTACCTGCAATACGATTTTTACTAAACAAAACAAAGTATTTTTTTTCTCATATTCTTTCATATGTAGTTGTTATTTCTACTAAATAGATAAAATCACGATTGAACATCCCATACATAGGATATGGATAAACTCAATGCTAAAAAATAGGTAAAATTTTGGAGGAGTACCAAAAGTGCACCAATATTACAAACATGAGGGACTATTAGTGCTCAATGTGAAAACTTAAGGATCACTTTGAGCCTTAAACCCAAAGAAAAGGGACTATTTTGGGTTTTCTTTATTATTATTACTATTATTATAAAAAAAAAGTGAAACAACAACAAAGCTTAACGACATCAACGTAATGGTCTGTTCTTTTCTTGGTCGATAATGACTTCCTTACCACTCCATTTGTCTAAGTAAAGATGCCTAAACCCCCTCCGTTTAGTCACTGTTGGACTTGACTTAGTTGTCACTACCTTTGGATGGTTTGCTTAATTACTTGGAGACTAGTAATTTACTCTTAAGTCATGTAAGTTCCATGTTGTGATTGAAAGCCTTTCTTCAAGGCTATATGTTTCTTTGGTTTGTTTCCTAAAGTTTAAGTACTTCTCATGAAGGCATACGACATTTAAGTTCCAATTTCTTTGTGAGCTTTATCATGAATAGAAATAGCAATTTGAAGTAACTTAGTAATTTATGCATTTGTAAGTAGAGCATTTCAGGTTGCATTATCCCTTAATTTGTTAAAATATTTGCAGAGACTGTTGTTCATTTGTCTTATGCATATGCTTGCATTATTCTAAACTTATGGCAAATATGTATGCCTAAATGGTCATCTACTTGTGACTTTTATTTTTATTTTTTTTATGTCTTATTCCCTCGGCTAATATAATTATTTTATTGCATGTGAAACTCCTCTCAAGTCCGTTTTGGGACTCCATTTTCCTCCTTGCATCCTTTGTTTGATCCACGAAGGCTTAAAGCATTATATCCGAGTCGTCCAACCCCCTCTAAATTGGTGTACAGGTCGAAAGCAGCAAATACATTTCTGGAAATGTAAATTACAGGTCTCCAAAAGCTTAGAAAGGGGCTAATATACTGTTGTAAACACTGATATACGATCAGAATATATGATATAGGTCAAACAAAAATTAACAAGTGTTGGAAACTTGATCTTGGGCAGCGTACATTCCGTATATATTCCAATATACGTGAAAACAAATTGCATACAAGTTGTATACATCAGTATACATCAAATGTATACCAGATTTTTCAAGGGAAATGAGCCAAAATCCCCATTCAAATGCTGCAGGATTTTGTGAGAAAATGGGCCAAAGACCAATAGGACAAACAGAAATTGGAGGAGAGCAAGTGGGCCAAAGGCCAACTTTATTAAGTTTGGGCCCAAAGTCCAAATTTAATATTCCCTTTCTCTTGTACGGATTTATTATTGTGTTGACTAACTCTTTCTATATTTTTTTATTATTTAATTAAATCCCCGAAAGAAGTCATTTATTTTATATGCTTAATAATATATATATATATATAGATTTCTTTTTCCATTGTGTATTATTCCAATGGTTATCTTGCAACTTGAGTTTATTCCCTTAAAATAATCCATTCAGTTACTTTTCCTTAAAAATAATTAATTAAAAATAATAATAATGATAAATAAGTATGTAAATAAAAAGGAGCTTTATGTAGTCAAAGTTGGAAGTTTAAGTCAAAGTCATTTTTAGTCAAATCACCGGTCAACCGCGAGTTAGCGGGTACTCCGAGGGCCTAACACCTTCTCAGAATGTAGATTTGAACTTCGAACCCTCTTCAACGGATTTTTATCTGTTTTAAATCTTCTGAAAAATAATTTTAAGTTTTCTTGATTTTTACTAAAAAATCAAGTGGCGGCTCTGTTAATTCAGAAATTGATTCTCTTAAATCATAAGATTAATTGATTCTTCGAAACTTAGTCATTTTTTCTTTTACTATATGTTTTTTCGTAAAACAATTACTTAAAGATGATATTGGTTATTCTTATGTGCTTCTCGAATGACATGTAATATGTGCTAAAGTGAAGTAATGATGTGTCTTGTTTAGGTAGACTTGTGTCCCTTACTTAACGCATATATGAAAGTGAATATGTGATGTCTTGACTTAGGATGCTAAGCTCTTAGTCTTGTATGTATGAATGATATGTGAGAGCTTGAATGATGATGAGAGGGGCCTTTATGTGAAACCTT
Source organism: Solanum sitiens (assembly GCA_016801875.1). Lineage (NCBI taxonomy): Eukaryota > Viridiplantae > Streptophyta > Magnoliopsida > Solanales > Solanaceae > Solanum > Solanum sitiens. Next base: position 1,417,875 of record JABWTJ010000110.1, on the reverse strand, counting down.
GAACATAGTGGTAAGGTTATGAAACTTGAATTCGAAAGTCATAATGGTATCCTTCATGTAATGAATGATGGATTTAAGGTTGGTTGGCTTGAACGACATCATATCAATACTTAAGAAAGTCATAATGAGCTTCTTGTCTCCATTTTAAGGCATCTCTAGGGGACTTCTTTGATAGGGTAAATGTAATTGGGTTATGAACTTGATATGGAACCCCTTTGTATGAACCTTAATGTGAATTACTCTATGAGAACAAAGGCTAGCACCGAGTGAGTATGGTAAGAAAAGTAGTTCTAGTTAAAGGATGAGGCTAGAATACAAAGTAAGCCCTTCATATTCCTTAGTCATGTGCCTACATTGGATGTGTTTTCTACCATTGGCAAGTATAACACCCTCATCGGAGTAGGATAAAACTCCGGATTCATGTTTTGCTATCATGGTCTATGTCGGTTATTGACTATTATCATCATGTGGGATACCTATTAGCATTAGAGAAGTTCTATGAACTTTAGGTGGTGGTATGGGCCGCTACCTAGACATTGCACAATAGGCTTTAAAGATGTTAGTGAGATTCCCTAGGTCTTCTCCAAGACCATTACTTCAATGTCCTAAATGTGACGATTGTCTTTTAATGAACTAATGAAATAATGACTTAAGCTAAGAAAGCATGTAAATGAATGAGTACCTAATCCAGAGTGACTTAAGGATTCATTAGTTAAAGTGTGAAGAGGGTATAAGGGATGATCTTTTCATGTCTTATCTAGGGAAGTCTTGAGAATGACTCTAGTTAGGGAAGTTGGTTGATCTTTAGGCATGATCTAAGCTTAGGAAGTCTTAAGGATTATTTAGGGAATCTTGAAGAAGGTGTATGGGAGTTCTCTTCTAGGAGTACTTAAGTATGTCTTTTGATAGTCTTGGTAAGGAGAATTTCATGTCATACATGTTATGTTTTTAGTGTCTTGTAAGTGTGTACGTGTCTCATTATAAGTAGTCTTAAGGAACATTTAGGCATTCTTAGAGAGGGTGTATGGGCAGTCTCCCTTTGTGTTGCTTAAGTGGGTCTTAGGATAGCTTTTAATGACGGGATTATATGCTACAAAGTGCTTACAGTGAAGATAAGGCACTTCACTATCTTCAACGTAACAGTGAATTGGTTCACTCTAAAGTGACCTTAAAATGTACTAAATTGCTTAAATGTTATCTTATGTGTTCCTAAGTTGGTAAATGTTATTTTTATAATTATGTTATGATATTTAAATGAAAAGATGCATGTCTCCAATAAATATTCGTTTTCATGATTTTTATGCATTATGTCATACTTAGTACATGTGGTTGTACTAACTCCATTCTTTTATCTATCTCTATAGTGGTTGGTAGGTGATGAGCATTTGGGAAGCAAGACTTGGATCGTAGCATCAATCAAGTAAAGTTGAAGTATGTCCTCATTTGACTCGAGAGCATAGATGTCTTTTATTGTTTTTATTGCAGTATTGTAATAGACTTAGTAGTACTATATTTCTATTGTGTATGGGTCGTGTCCCAAGTACTCTTGTATCTATGTTTTGATGAGATTCAGACTTAGTATTCCTTATGGATTTTATATGAAAGAGTTTTTAAAGACTATGAAATGTTTTGTGAAAAGTTTTAATTCCGTACTACTTTTGACTATCTATATGCGATGAACGATACGAAAGGGCTTGTATAACACCTCTGAGAGGTCGAGTACCCAGGTTACACTCCGAGAGTGACATATCTTCTAGGGTGTGGTCTCGAGATGTGAAAATCATACATCACATAAATCAAATAAACAAATCATCATAATACTGCAAGTAATGCCGACAAGGCCACGATCATCATAATAACTAAAGTAACGCCGACAAGGCCACATCTGTAAGACCCCCAAAATGAGTTAGGGTGTCTAAAGCCTAATATGTTTGTATTAATTTTATAATGTCCTAAAAAGTATTATAAAATGTTTTAGAGGCAGTGTATGAAGTTTGAGGTGATTTGGAAGTCAAACGTCAAGGGACGACCAAGACGTTCGACGACTAAGTCACCTAAATGCCCCGTATGTGGTTCTATGTAATTATGTGTGATGCATGAGCTTATGAAGTCTTAAAATGATTTATAATGATGTAAAATTATAGTATATGAAGTTTTGTGAAGTTTGGAGGTCAAACGACCAAGAACGTCCAAGGCATTCGAAAGATAGCCCTTAAGACGTTCAACGTGTGTCTTGATGGGGCTTGGCCTGTCTGGACGAGTTACAAGTGGTTGTTTTGGGTGAAACTTTTGTGGAATGTCTATAACTTGTTAAGTATTGTATTTACGTTGGAAATGTACGGGTACAACCTATAAAGGGCCCCGCAAAAGGGCCCACAAAAAGGACCCAAGGCTGGTCGAGACACTACCTTGGCGGTTTCAATCGATGGACCAAAAGACGGCCAGTTGGTTAACCAACGGTCCGTTTGTGAGTTCTAATCGATTGGTACTTATATTGGGCAGGTCTCAACCCAAAATTTGACTAAGGACCAAACGACGGAAGCCAGGCACGGCCCGTCGACTGACCTACGGCCAGTAGGTTCTTCCGTTGATGGTGGCCTGTAACTTACTGCTTGTGTCTGTTTCATTAAAGAGGTGAATGGGAAATTCACCCCATGTGATAACCTGACCCCACATGAATTTTTTGGTTATTTTTGGGTGTATTTAAGTGATCAAAAACGTGATCAACCCATTCCCAAACCAACTCACACAAATTGAACCTTTCCCTGCAAAAATGTTCTCTCTAAAACCACCATTGTTGGTGAAGCTCAAGAACTGCTTGGAGCTCAAATTTCTATGGGTGATTCATCAATTTTTAGAGTTCTTCATGTAGATAAAGGTATGGTGATCTTCATCTCTACTTATCTTTTCATCTAGAGAGATATTCTCAAAGATTTGAAAGAAGAAAAATATGATCAAACAATGTCTTCTTCAATATGCCATGGGTTCTTTCTAAAAAGGTTTTGAACGATTAAATCATGATTAATTGAAGTTAATACAGTGGTTTTAACGTGAATTTTACTCCAATTGCATGATAAACCCATGCTCCTTCACTCAAAACGATTTAGCCTTGCATGGTCTTTGTGATCTTGAATTGCTACCGATTGAATTATGATTCTATTACGTTGAAGTGATTGTATATAATTTTATTTACATGAATTTATGTTGAATTGATATTGAAGGATCCCTGAGGATCAATGTATGAAGATTTGAACATGTTTAGCCGAGTTTCCACAGTTCACTGTAACATTGGCTTCTAATTGAATTAATGTGGATTTCGATCATGTTAAGTTGGTTGTATCTACTTTTTTAGGTTAGTATCATGATTGGATTATGAATAGGAATCTTTTATGTTTGAAGTAAAGATGGCTTATGTGAATTGACTTAGTCTTCTAGTCTATCGATTGATAATACTATGTATATGATGATATCTTGAATTGTGGATAGATGAAGCAAGATTTCCTTTGATGAAATGTATGATTAGCTACTGCCTTTGAGTGATATTATTGGTGAAATATGATCTATAATCCATGTAATGAAATTGGTTAATGGTTTATGTCCTTCTACCTTCTAGTATGCTAAGGTGTTGTGCTAGTTTGTAGTATGGACTTGTAGTAACTTATGCATGACTTCGTATATGATTATTGTGTTTTAGATACTGCCCAATATTTGAATTTATTTATGAAAGAGTAGTAAAGGTCAAGGATGACCAAAGACTGAAGAATTGGTAAGAATTGTTCTATTGTTCTACTTCTCTATTCTACTATAATAATGTTGATGAAGACATGTATGGCATTGTGTGGTATGGTTCACTTATGGTGGTGGTGTTTACTTTATGTCATTATATATATGTGTAAACCATGGCCTTGAAGGCAAATTTGATGAATATATGAAGGAGTAGTTATGATAATCACATTCTGTGTAGCTTGTGCCTAGTCTTCTATTTGAGTTGTGAATTTAGGTTATGTTACCATTGTTATGAGCAAATGAAGGGCTGTGTAATATCATGTGTAGGTGATGCCATGTCTTAGGTGATAATAGTTGATGGTCCCTACCCATGTACCCCTATGTGAATGTGTGAATAGTAAATGTTAGGAGTCTTAAAGTATTCTATGAAGTTCACTTGCCGCCTATGCTATTGTGAATTATGTGATCATGTTGACCAATGTGCACACACTCACACTTTATGCATGCTTATAGGTAGTAAAGGTTCATAGTGTCTAACGAAAGGTAGCTCTCATATTCACTAGTGTCTACTACAATTCATGTTAAGATGACGTTTATGAAAGTATGATATTTGTTTCCTTAAATAGGATGACTTGATAGGTTTACTAGTATGGGCAAGGGTTTGGGACCTTATCTGTGCATTGAACATGTGTACATTGATGGGATAGTTCCTAGGTTTGGTTTCTATATGCATGAATATGAATGTATGGTCTTGTGTGGTCTTAATGTGTTATGTGAAGGGTTTGCTCACATACATGTATACACACACACACATGGATGATGATCTAGTAAATGAGAGGGGCCTTGATAGGGGTGCCCAAGAATACTCTAAAACTACATAGATGCTTGAATATGATATAAGCATTTGAGGAATGAATATTCTAAGTCTATGTTTTTATAAATAAAGGTAATAAAGGCCTTTTCAATAAAGGGAACTTACCTTAGCACCGAGTGAACTTGACAATGGGAGGTGATGACTTTTCATGAGGAGGAAAGTTTCACTCTATAGTTGCCCATGTGATGTTAACTTCCCTTTTATTTTGGGATGTGTAATCCGAGGGATTCCCATGAGAAGAGGCCCAATTACCACATGGTATGAAAAGGGACACCTATCTCTTAGTTCTTGAACTATTTTGCCACCATAGGATACTAGCTAGTGGATCCACCTAGAAAGCTATGTTTATAATGGGTTCTACCTTGGCCGGTGGACCACCTTCCATCGGTGTAAGGTTTTGATGACACCGGATTCCATGTTTAGCATCACATGGTCTATGTCGGTTAAGGCTATGGATTCCCTAAAGTAAAATGGACAATGGAAATAATGAAATAGGATCCTAACTAGGATGACTTAAGGAAGGCTACTTAGTATAGGTGGAAGTAATGAACCCATCTAGACATTGCACAAGTGACTCCTTAGGAATTCTTAGGAAGGTGACCTAATATATATGATTATGTTTATGTCCATATGCATGACTTAGTAGTATTTGTATATTTTTTATGAAGATGTGCATGGTATGAATCTATATGATGTGATCTTATCCTTATGTATACTATGTTGGTCTAAATGACTATATGATGAAGATATTGAATTGACACGAATGAAGTTGGCTTTACTTGTGATTTTGATGTATGAAGTGGTAAGGCTTGTGGTCTCATGAAGGGTCTACTAAGTATATGTGAGGTTATGGGGCTTCACATGTACATTGCACTAGTAGATTAAGTTTGAGATTATGAGTAAGGTTCTATAAGGTAAAATGTGAAGTAAAACAAGTATATGTGAAAAATGATTAGCAGTTCACTGTAATGTTCTTTATAGTTTGGTTTAAATGTGTATATGTTGTACTATACTTCTATGATGGTATGTGTTGTCTTGTATAGATGGTATGTATGTTTCTTTGTGGCCTTAAGGTGATGCATTGCACCAAGTATCACTAGAGGGTTACTTGGGAAGTTAATGAATAAATAGGAAATTAGCTCACTGTTAGGGTAAATGTGGCTCACTGTAATGTGACTTAAAAATGTAATAAATCCTATATGTGATCCTATGAAATATTTGTTATTTGAATATGTTTATATGATGTATGTGAATGATATAAATGCTATTGGTTAAAGGTTTTATGGAGATTTACTCAAAAAGCATGAAGTATGATTTACAAGAAAATGTCCCTTTTAAATGCATGTTTTTGCAGGGTTGCCATACTTAGTACATTCTTGTGCTAATCCCATTCTTCTCTACTTTTTACACAAAGTGTAGGTTATTGATGCTCAAAGGAAGTCTATGATTTAGGAGCTTGATATGTGATTCCCAAGATCAAGGAAAGGGGTCCTTAAGTTCCAAGGATTTCCTACTAATGTCTTTAATGTAAAGTCTTTAAATATTGTATAGTTATGTAATGTGTCTTATGGGCCGTGTCCCTAATGTACTCTAAAGTTGTTGAGTCTAAGATGGCAAAGAGACTTAATGTCTATTAATGTATTATGTCTTATGTTTTATCTATATATGAGATGGAGTTTCTAGCATATGATGTGCTATGAAAAGTTATAAATTTTCCGCTAAATTTACTATGTCAATGCGATGAATGATAAATATGGGCTTGTATAAGACTTTCGAGAGGTCAAGTACGCCGTGTTACTTCTAGGGGGTGCTCCCCGGACGTGACAAATGTGGTATCAGAGCATGAGGCTTATAAAGTGGTCTTAGGTTCTAAAAGTCTCATATTGCCACGTCTAGTAGAGTCTCGTAGCATTGGTGGTGAGTCGCGACACATCAAATGGTACGAGAGGCTATAGGACGATAGAGTTTCACTTCTTCATCATTCTCATATCGTGCCATAGTACTTAACTCTATAAGATCCCTCTCTTATGTTTTCTTGTACGTTGGTCTTTTAGATGTGATTGCTCTGATGAGATTGTTCTCTATGCTTGAGGGAGAAAAAGGTGAGTTAATGCTTAACTTGGTTTTATGGTTGAATGAGTATGTTTGAAGCTGAAGTTTGACAAGTTTTGATGATGTGATGCCAATTATGGCTATGTATGAGACTTAAGTGAAATAGCATGTCATGTTGAAAAATTCATGGCATGGTATAGTTAAAGCATGATTAGAAGTTATTATGGTTGACATGAGTTTATTTTGAACTAATGTGTTACTATATTGTGTGGCATGATGGTAGCCTTATATTATGATTTGAGCTTGAAATGCTTAGTGGCTACATATGGAAGCATGCTACCCTAAGATTTTGTACTTAAAGGTGTTCAATGTTTCCTTTTGTGTACATGTGGTCCTTGATAAGTTGCCTAGTATGGATTGGAGCCCTATGTATAGACTTGATCCTAGGTGTGGTGATCGTATGCTTGTCTTGGTAAAGTTTTGTATCTCATATTGTCATGCTTTTCAAATCAATTATCCAAGTGTTACATTTTTTGAATGTTGAAGCATGTTCACTGTAAATGCTAGGCAGCTTAGTGTAATATTTTTAGAAAAGCAACTAAATTGTTCTTTGATTGGAGCTTGTTGAAATGTGTATAGAATTGATGCATATGAACATGATAATGAATATAAACAGGAAAATTGCTATTTGGAATGAAGAAAGAAGATTCCTTCAGACTATGTCTTCCATGTTGTTTCCCCTAATGGTGTATGACCTTGGTGTCTATTGTATTGTATAAAAACCTTATGTTGTTGAATGAGATGACCTAACTTGATAATTGTGGATAAATTTCCTAGGTGATAAGGCTTAGAGTACCTTGGTGTTCCTATGTTAACTTACTATAAATCCTTCTAAAGTTTTAATCACTTTTAAGTGATGAAAAATGAAGGTTGTTAAGTTAAGATCCTCTTAAGTTTGGGTTAAGATGCTCTTAATTAGGTTAACCTAAGTGGGGGATGGTGATGGAGTAGTAAAGGTTGTAGATATTTTCTACCATTGACCTTCTATTTTTGCTTGAACTTGAATCTAATGAATTCTTAGTAATCTTGTTCATGAATAGAGTTTTTCATAAAGTATGAATATGTGCTTATGATGATACTATGAGAAGTTTATGCCTACTTTTCTATCATAGTTGTGCATTTGACTTCATGAGGTAAGATAAGAAACATGGCAATAGTCACATGTGAGGTGTAATGTTTAGCCTTAAAATGAAAAGTAGAGTCTCTAACATGAAAAATGTATAGTCTCTTGAAATTTATGGGACTTGTATGATTTGGGAAGAATTAATGTAGGCTCATTGTTGAAATGAGAAAGCATGTTTTAGCTAATTGTTCATGTGTGTACCAGTAACTTGCAATGTCTTTCCCGTGTGGTGCTTACTGTGAAGGTGAGTACTATGCAAGAATTTGATTTTTTGTAAAATAGCTTCCTATTTGTTGTGTTGTATTTGGTGAGACTTGCCATTTAGACTTCACTAGGAAGAATACATGCTCATGTCTTTGATTGAAAAGTTGAGAATTCTCATTTTAAGAAGAATTGACCTTGTACCTTGTTAAGGTGTGGACTCATAATACATGTAAGTGTGTTGAGGAGAAGGACATTACTCCATCGACACCACTAAGCATGGTATGGTTGAGTATGACCTTCATATCACTAGGTCTAATAAATAAAGATCTTTGTTGATTCAATTAACTCAAGTCTATGTGCATTGAAGTATGAGTACCTAAATGCTTCTTGAGTGTTGTTGAAATCTTCCTAAGTGTGACTTAAAAAATAGCAAGATGGGATCTTAAAGAATTGAGGTGTAATGACCATGTTATGATTAGGAGAAGGATATTCCTCCTATGAACATGATAAGAGCCTCTTTGGTTAATGCATTAAGGGGTGAGTGAATTGAAGTTTTGTTTGCTTGTGTGCATTGAGTGCTAAAAGGTGTGAAGTGGTGTTCTTTATAAGCTTGATACATTAATTTCTATGTGATGATGTTATGAATATGATGAACTGCTCTATGATGCTTTGAAGTCCTTGTTGTGGTTAAAGTGTTCTAAGTGTCATTCGAGGACGAATGTTCCCAAGTGGGGGATATTGTAAGACCCCCAAAATGAGTTAGGGTGTTTAGAGCCTAACATGTTTGTCTTAATGTTATAATGTCCTAAAATGTCTTATAATATGGTTTAGAGGCAGTGTATTAAGTTTGAGGTGATTTGGAAGTCAAACGTCAAGGGACGACCAAGACGTTCAACGACTAAGTCACCTAAATGCCCCGTATGTGGTTCTATGTAATTATGTGTGATGCATGAGCTTATGAAGTCTTAAAATGGTTTATAATGATGTAAAATGATAGAATATGAATTTTCGTGATGTTTTGAGATCAAACGACCAAGAACGTCCAAGGCATTCGAAAGATATCCTTTAAGACGTTCAACGTGTGTCTTGATGGGGCTTGGCCTGTCTGGACGAGTTACAATTGGTTGTTTTGGGTGAAAAATTTGTGGAATGTCTATAACTTGTTAAGGGTTGTATTTACGTTTGAAACATCCGGGTACGACCTCTAAAGGGCCCCGCAAAAGGGCCCACAAGAAGGACCCAAGACTGGTCGAGACACTGCCTTGGCAGTGTCAATCGACGGACCAAACGACGGCCATTTGGTCAACCAAATTCCCATTGTTGAGGTCTCATATATTGGTACTTATCTTGGGCAGGTCTCAACCCAAATTGACTAAGGACCAAACGACGGAAGCCAGGCACGGCCCGTCGACTGACCTATGGCCAGTAGGTGCTTCCGTCGATGGTGGCCTGTAACTTACTGCCTGTGTCTGTTTCATTAAAGGGGTGAATGGTAAATTCACCACACGTGATAACCTGACCCCAAATGATTTATTTAGTTATTTTTGGGTGTATTTAAGTGATCAAAAACGTGATTAACCCATTCCCAAACCAACTCACACTAATTGAACCTTTCCCTCCAAAAATGTTCTCTCTAAAACCACCATTGTTGGTGAAGCTCAAGAACTGCTTGGAGCTCATATTTCTATGGGTTATTAATCAAGTTTTAGAGCTCTTCATGTATATAAAGGTATGGTGATATTCATCTCTAATTATATTTTCATCTAGAGAGCCATTCTCAAAGATTTCAAAGAAGAAAAATATAATCAAACAATGTCTTCTTCAATCTGCCATGGGTTCTTTCTAAAAAGGTTTTGAACGATTAATTCAAGATTAATTGAAGTTAATACAGTGGTTTTAATGTGAATTTTACTCCAATTGCATGATGAACCCATGCTCATTCACTCAAAACGATTTAGCCTTGCATGGGCTTTGTGATCTTGAATTGCTATCGATTAAATTATAATTCTACTACGTTGAAGTGATTGTATATACTATTATTTACATAAATTTATGTTGAATTGATATTGAAGGAACCATGAGGATCAATGTATGAAGATTTAAACATGTTTAGCCTAGTTTCCACAGTTCATTGTAACATTGGCTTCTAATTGAATTAATGTGGATTTCGATCATGTTAAGTTGGTTGTATCTACTTTTTTAGGTTAGTATCATGATTGGATTACGAATACGAATCTTGTATGCTTGAAGTAAAGATGGCTTATGTGAATTGACCTAGTCTTCTAGTCTATCGATTGATAATACTATGTATATGATGATATCTTGAATTGTGGATAGATGAAGCAATATTTCCTTTGATGAAATGTATGATTAGCTACTGACTTAGAATGATATTATTGGTGAAATATGATCTATAATCCATGTAATGAAATTGGTTAATGGTCTATGTCCTTCTACCTTCTAGTATGCTAAGGTGTTGTGCTAGTTTGTAGCATGGACATATAGTAACTTATGCATGACTTCGTATATGATTATTGTGTTTTAGATACTGCCATATATTTGAATTTATTGATGAAAGAGTAGTAAAGGTCAAGGATGACCAAAGGCTGAAGAATTGGTAAGAATTGTTCTACTCTTCTACTTCTCTATTCTTCTATAGTAATGTTAATGAAGACTTCTATGTCATTGTGTGGTATGTTCCACTTATAGTGGTGGTGTTTACTTTATGTCATTATATATATGTGTTAACCATGGCCTTGAAGTCAAATTTGATGAATATATGGAGTAGTTATGATAATCACATTGTGTGTAGCTTGTGCCTAGTCTTCTATTTGGGTTGTGAATTTAGGTTATGTTACCATTGTTATGAGCAAATGAAGGGTTGTGTAATATCATGTGTAGGTGCTGCCATGTCTTAGGTGATGATAGTTGATGATCCCTACCCATGTACCGCTCTGTGAATGTGTGAATAGTAAATGTTAGGAGTCTTAAAGTACTCTATGAAGTTCATTTTTCTCCTATGCTATTGTGAATTATGTGATCATGTTGACCAATGTACACACACTCACACTTTATGCATGCTTATAGGTAGTAAAGGTTCATAGTGTCTAATGAAAGGTAGCTCTCATATTCACTAGTGTCTACTACAATGCATGTTAAGATGACGTTTATGAAAGTATGATATGTGTTTCCTTAAATAGGATGACTTGATAGGTTTACTAGTATGGGCAAGGGTATGGGACCTTGTCTATGCATTGCACATGTGTACCTTGATGGGGTAGTTCCTAGGTTTGGTTTCTATATGCATGAATATGAATGTTTGGTCATGTGTGGTCTTAATGTGGTATGTGAAGGGTTTTCTCACATACATGTATACACACACACACATGGATGATGATCTAGTAAATGAGAGTGGCCTTGATAGGGGTGCCCAAGAATACTCTAAAACTACATAGATGCTTGAATATGATATAAGCATATGAGGAATGAATATTCTAAGTCTATGTTTTTATAAATAAAGGTAATAAAGGTTTTTTCAATAAAGGTAACTTAGCTTAGCACCGAGTGAACTTGAAAATGGGAGGTGATGACTCTTCATGAGGAGGAAATTTTCACTCTATAGTTGCCCATGTGATGTTAACTTCCCTTTTATTTTGGCATGTGTCATCCGAGGGATTCCCATGAGAAGAGGCCCAATTACCACATGGTATGAAAAGGGACACCTATCTCTTAGTTCTTGAACTATTTTGCCACCATAGGATACTAGCTAGTGGATCCACCTAGAAAGCTATGTTTATAATGGGTTTTACCTTGGCCGGTAGACCACCTTCCATCAGTGTAAGGTTTTGATGACACCGGATTCCATGTTTAGCATCACATGGTCTATGTCGGTTAAGGCTATGGTTTCCCTAAAGTAAAATGGACAATTTAAATAATGAAATAGGATCCTAACTAGGATGACTTAAGGAAGGCTACTTAGTATAGGTGGAAGTAATGAACCCATCTAGACATTGCACAAGTGACTCCTTAAGAAGTCTTAGGAAGGTGACCTAATGTATATGATTATGTTTATGTCCATATGCATGTCTTAGTAATATTTGTATATTTGTTATGAAGATTTGCATGGTATGAATATATATGATGTGATCTTATCCTTATGTGCACTATGTTGGTCTAAATGACTATATGATGAAGGTATTATATTGACACGAATGAAGTTGGCTTTACTTGTGATGTTGATGTATGAAGTGGTAAGGCTTGTGGACTCATGAAGGGTCTACTAAATATATGTGAGGTTATGGGGCTTCACATGTAAATTGCACTAGTAGATTAAGATTGGGATTATGAGTACGGTTCTATAAGGTACCATGTGAAGTAAAACAAGTATATGTGAATAATGATTAGGAGTTCACTGTAATGTTCTTTATAGTTTGGTTTAAATGTGTATATGTTGTACTATACATCTATGATGGTATGTGTTGTCTTGTATAGCTGGTATGTATGTTTCCTTGTGGCAATAAGGCGATGCATTGCACCAAGTATCACTAGACGGTTACTTGAGAAGTTAATGAATAAATGGGAAATTAGCTCACTGTTTGGGTAAATGTGGCTCACTGTAATGTGACTTAAAAATGTAATAAATCTTATATGTGATCCTATGAAATATTTGGCATTTGAATATGTTTATATGATGTATGTGAATGATATAAATGCTATTGGTTAAAGGTTTTATGGAGATTTACACAAAAAGCATGAAGTATGATTTACAAGAAAATGTCCCTTTTAATGCATGTTTTTGCATGGTTACCATACTTAGTACATTCTTGTGCAAATCCCATTGTTCTCTACTTTTTACACAAAGTGTAGGTTATGGATGCTCAAAGGATGTCTATGATTGAGGAGCTTGATATGTGATTCCCAAGCTCAAGGAAAGGGGTCCTTAAGTTCCAAGGATTTCCTACTAATGACTTTAATGTAAAGTCATTAAATATTGTATAGTTATGTAACGTGTCTTATGGGCCGTGTCCCTAATGTACTCTAAAGTTGTTGAGTCTAAGATGACAAAGAGACTTAAGGTCTATAAATGTATTATGGCTTATGTTTTATCTATATATGAGATGGAGTTTCTAGCATATGATGTGCTATGAAAAGTTATAAATTTTCCGCTAAATTTACTATGTCAATGCGATGAATAATAACTATGGGGTTGTATAAGACCTCCGAGAGGTCAAGTACGCCGTGTTACTTCTAGGGGGTGCTCCCCGGAAGTGACAATATCATTCACATAACACCGCCACTATAAGTGGGACATACCAATCACAACATAGTACAAAAGCTATACATAATATTAAGAGAGTAAGGGCAGCCTACCACCCATTCAATCTCACCACTTCAATTCAAAGCTAAATTATCCAATTCGATACCATAAGGCCCTTATCCATGACCATGAACATCAATTCAATACAATAACTATAATACTCAATGAAACTAGGTCAATTCAATATACATTTATCAATCTAATACAACCTATACATCAATTGAATATAATTTATATATCATTCAGTAGCCCATAGAAAACTACACTAGAATTCCTAAGCATTAAGGCAATATCAATTCAATAATATTAATATACAATGGATCTAAGAATATACAATACTCAATTGATCAAATTGAAACAGACTATAAACCATACTATCATAATCTATACATAAATCAAAAGCCCACAATCTACTACATGAATTCATTAATATCAAAGCATGATCACATAACCCATATTTTTGTCAAATTGAGAGATTTAAGTAGGTCAACGTTTCATGGAGAACTTCATTGGAAAACATCAATTATACATCAATGATATCATATCTTAAGGTTTGAAAACATTTCATGCAAGAATCCAAGACTTATAATAGAAGTTGGACTTTTCATCTTTTTGAAATCTTTGAAAATAATCTTTGAAATTGACTCTAAGTTGATAGAAAGACTTATATGAAGAACTCCCATACCTTATTAGAAGAATCCAATGATAATTGAAGAATAAACTCCATTGAGGATCCATCTTCAAGCTCCATCTTCACCTTGAGCTCTCATGGAGGTTTTTGGAGAATCTTTGGGAGAGAAGGGTTTTTTATCTAAGTGATAGGATTTAAATTAGAGTTTAATGACTTATATACTCTTAAAATATCCATAAACACCTAAAACAACTGTCCTCCTATTTTATAAGACTTGGGGTGAATTTTCCAAAGCCCCCAAGAATTAACAGAAAAACTAGCAGAATTGCAGCACCATCGATGCCCTAGCATCGATGGTCCATTGGTGAGACCACTCCCCGTCGATGGGGTTCGTTGGTTGATTTGCAGCTACTCAACCTGCAGAATACATGGCTCCATCTACGCCACTCATCGACGGGCCGTCATCATGTGGACTGGCTGTCGTTTGTGGCAGTCGATTGCCACTGCCTAGCAGTGTTGAGCTCCAAGATGGGGTCCTCCTTCTAGGGCACCTCGTGGGTCCTAGGTGGAGTCCTACTCGGTTGTTAAAACCATAAACACGCACATCTAGGTATTAGGAACATCTCCAAACAAGTTCAACAGGAAACAAGTCATGCAACATGATAAAACATATCCTAACTCATAAGGACGTCAAATGGCTATCTTTCGAACTTCACCAGACGTTCTTGGACGGTTGACCTCCAAACCTTACTAAACTCAAAATGATGACTCTAGAAACTATTATAAACCATATAAGGACCTCATAAACTCATTACACACACATAAACACATAAATACACATAAGGTACATAGGTGACAAGTCATCGAACGTCTTGGTCGTCCCTTGACGTTTTGACTTCAAACTTCACGAAAATATAGAGACACTGCCTCAAACATCATTTTATACCATATAAGGACTTCAAGACTTTATGTCACACACATTAGGACCTATTTTAACCTAAGTCATTTTTGGAGATGTTATAATAGGGGTATTGAACCTAGAGTGAATGTTGTGGAGACTACTATGACCTCTTGGTTGAGAGACTTTGTGAGGATGAATCCTCCTATATTTGACACATGCCCTCAAAATGAGATAAGGTAGATAGAGCCTCACATTAGCCTAAAAAGGGTTAATAACATGTTAATTAAGTGTTTTATATCTTGTATAATTGATTTGAAGTCATTTGGAGGTAAAACGTCCAAGACGTTCGAAAGATGGTCTTTAGACGTGCTAGTGAGTCCTTGTATGTTTTGCTTGATTTTATGTGTTGTTTGGAGTTGAGAAGAAGTGTAGTTGACCCTAGTACCTTAATAGACATGTTAAGGGTCAAAACGTTAGGGTACGACTCCCCGAGGACCACCCGAAGGCCCCCAAGGAGGACCCAAACCTTGGGGAAGAGGCTGCCCAATGGAGCATGTAGGAGAAAGAATGATACCTTGCTATCGCGATGCACGCCTATCACGAACCTCACTGCCTCAAAATTATTTGGGGCAGAATTTAGAGGCTTCCCCGCGACGCGCAACCCACTCCCAGATCCGGTTGCATCATTTTTAGGTCAATTTTGAAATGTCTAAGAGCCCCAATTCGTGTGGGGTGTTTTGGTAAATTAGGGGACGTTTTATTAACTGTTTGTAGGAACTGTTTCAACCCTTTTCCCAAGCCAAAACCCCAACACCCATTAAGAAATAAAATTCCCAAAGTTCTCTTCTCTTACAAAAATCCCAAAACCTCCATTGAAGACCAAGCTCAAGAACAAGCTATGGAGTTGGAATCTTGGATCTTTATTCTCAGATTTTCATGGGCTTTTTAATGTATAAGGTATCGTGGTCCTTCATCCCTATATAACAATTAATCTATGGAGTCCTTTCAAATATTTTCTAAACATGAATTCTAAGTCAAAAATCCTATATTTCAGTCTAGCCATGGGTTCATTCTCAAATTGATTTCAAAAGAATTCTAATGATGAATATATGTTTATTTACTGATTTCATGTTGAATTTCTATCCAATTTTATGAAAAACCCATGATCCTCTTAATTTCTCAAATTAGCCTCTAATGTGTGTCTTATGATCTTGATTTGATGTTTATAGAATTATGATTAGATTGTATTGAATTTTTTATTGCTATTACTTTCTATATCAATTGAATATGAATTGTGGAGGCATGATCAAAGATGAGCATTAGCTTGGAGATTTGGTAAGTTGACCTACTTCTTCTAATTAGCCTAGAATGTACATTGAATTGTGTTGATTGGTATGGTCCACTTATGGTGGAGGTGTTTACATGGTTTTACATATTTATGTGTTATTATCATGGTCTTGAAGGAATTATATGAAATATGAATTGATATGATAATTTTTATGTTAGGAAGTTGAAGGATTTAGCCTTGATTCTAATATCATGTCTAAGTGAATTCATTATGTGATGTTATGTGTATAGTCTTCTACATTACTTGTTTGACCTAGGCGTGGAGATGATGTTATATGTATATCTGTGATGATCATGTTAGGGTTAGGTGTGGTCTATATGGCTAATGATGAAGAATATCCTTATAGAATGTCACCTACCCATATGAACCTTGTATGAATGTGTGATCAAAGTATGCTAGGAGTCTTATATTCTATTGTTGAATATGTACTTGCCTTCTATGATGTAATGTGAGAGTGTGTAGTCTATAGTCCTCAATACTCTATATGTTTGTATGACTTAAGACTTAAAGAATGTTGTACATGTTGTGTGGTCTTCAGAGGGTGGCTTCCACAATACTATATGATAGCCATTATGTGATCATGTCAACCAATGTACACACACACACTCACATATATGTACACACACATGCATGTATGAATATGATATGATTATGTGAAAGGACATTCTCACATAAGGTAGGTTCTATTGTGAATGTAGAATTATCACCCTAGATACTTTTGAGCTATATGATATACGAGGGAGTAAGTACCTAAGGCCTATTCTTTATGAAGTAATGTTATCTAGTGGGTTAATGATGTTTAAAAAGGGAGTTATTGGTTAGAACCGAGTGAACATGACAAATGAGAGTGGGAGCATGACGTCTAGTAATTCCGACTTTCCACAAGAGAACCTTCACGTTAGTATATCCAGGTTCCCAACCTAGATGTTGTTTTATGAAATGGAAATCTTCACCCTTAGTTAGTCAAGGTTTCTAGAAGGAATCTCCTTGTTCCATAACTATGTGCCCACATAGGACTCTAGCTTAGTGGATCCACCTAAAAGAGCTATGTACGAATGGTTACACCTTCGTCAAGTGTTAACCCTCTCTTTTCGGTGTGGGTATAGAACACTGGATTCCATGTACCTCACATGCTCTATGTCAGTTATGGGTATGTCTTAAGAAGGCTAATAATTAACTAATATAAGAATATGAACTCTAATCTAAATTCCTTGAGAAATGTACTTGGTATGGGAGGACTATGGACCCTACCTATACATTGCACTAGATGACTTCAAGAAATTATAAGATTGGAGACCCTTATAAACTAAATGCTTATGTTATGTATTACTTGTATGCATGTGTAACGACCCGAATTCTTGAATCTGAATCGCCACCGGCGTCGTTGACCTCTCAGAGGTCGCACGCAAGCCTCATCTTGCATTCATCACATTCATCTAGTTAAATTTGCGGAAAATTTAAAACTTTTAAACGTATGAAGTATACGTAGACTTCATATAGTTATTTCATGAATTCGTCATATACTAAGATCAACATAAATTTAACAATCATCTATCATAGGAATCAATTCGAAACAGAATAAGAATATATCATAAATACGTTTGCCATACACGGCCTTATTACAAAAGCTTCAAAATGAAAGTACGAAAGAAACACTAGGGACAACATCCACTAGCTATGTCTAAAACTAAGGCTAGACTAAAACTGTATCCTCGAAATTAAGAGGACCTACCAAACGGTCTGGAGAAACGCTGATGTCCAAACCGTTGCAAGAGTCGTCAATCTGTCCTTTAACCTGCATCTATAAAATAGTAAAATGTAGGGGGTTAGTACACCACTTGTACTAAGTATGGGTATATGCACACATATACATACAACTATGCATGATCAATGAAAGCTCTTCCTAAGCAACATACCATTTCTGGAGAGTCTAGTCATTAGACTTTCCTAATTCGTTAGTTGTGAATTGTTGTATGAATATGATGTATTTTAATTCATTCAAAGCACACAAATCATTTTCTATATGATTACAAGACATTAGTATCATTAACATAATTTTAGAACAACTCAAGCGAAGATTTGAGATTTTGATCCTCTTAGGCCGAGAGCTCCTCTTTGTACACTTAGATTATTTTTCAGTCTTTTTCTTCTTCTTGTTGTGTAGTTCAATAACTCCTTTGGTCCTATGTTTTACTTACAAGTGCAATGATTCATTGTAGTCCCATACCCACAATGAATCAAGTAAGTAATTCAAGAGATTAAGGAAATGACTTAATTAAAATTTGGGGCATGAATATATTTATAAGTCAATACTTATTGACTATAGTCATTCTTTAGTTGATTGCATAATGTGCATAGTTCTTGGGGCATATCATTAAAGCTTATGATCTTGCTTACTTCGGGCATGAATCCTTTATAAACTAATCTTTAGTGACTATTTTTATTATTGTATTATTGGCCTAATGTAAGAAGTCATTATAAGCCAATCTTATTTGGCTAATATCTTCTTCAAATTATATAAAGTCATTATAACCCAATTTATTTGGGTTTATCATTTTCATAACATGAGGATTCATTATTAGCTATGCCCTTTACTTATTGTAAACTTTATTGGACACGATTTGACTATCCTTACAACAAGTTATTCATTACATCAAGTATTCATTACATTTCATAAGCCATTCTCTATTGATTATGCCATTGATTTCTTTACTTTCATGTTTTATATATTATACGTTTTATATATTATACATTTCATATACACGAGACCTTGGAATCGTTGATATAGCATTAAGGCATCTCAAGTGAGGACCCAACATATGGGACCTCAACCCGAGGGCCTTCTTTAGTAAACACAGAGTCTGCTTTATTCGTTCATTCGTACTTAACATTATTCATTTCATTCATTAGTAGGCTGATGTAAACACCAGCTATACCTAGGATGAAGTTTAAGACTCTCATCGGGATCATGAAGTGCAATGACCAAGAATTACCTAATGTCACTACTTGAATCTGATTTCACCTCCTAATTGTCTTGCACAAACACCTTTGGTATCGTTCATTTCTTTATATTTAATACTTTGAGGAACCTCAACTTTAACCGATATAGATCATGTGAGCTCATGAAATCCGGTGTCTTCCCCACACCGAAATGAGGTGGAGTCACTGGCCAAGGTGAAACCAAAACATCCCTAGACCGCTTAGGTGGAAAACCACTGGCTAGTTCCCTATGTTGTCAGCATAGTTCAAAGAATAGGAGATTTAGGGAGACCCATACCCACCTTGGTGGACAGTCTCATCTCATGAGAATAACGTGAACTTCTGCCCTTCCCGAAAGAAGGCATCACCACTCATAACTAGCCTATCGATGCTCAGTTTAAAGTTCCTGTTTACATTCAACTCATACATCATCGAAGCTTGCTTCTAGCATGAGGTAGTCATAGCTCATTAGATGATTTCTCATTCTTCTTTACGTATTAAGTGTGAATTGTCCTTACACTTACGTATAGAATGTGATTGAGATTTATTTACTCTTTTGATGACTTGTCATCCTTACTTTACATTGATGAAATGTGAATTGTCCTTACATATCATCCTTACTTTACATTGATGAATGTGAATTGTCCTTACATATCATCCTTACTTTACATTGACGAATGTGAATTGTCCTTACATATCATCCTTACTTTATATTGATGAATGAGAATTGTCCTTACATATCATCCTTACTTTACATTGATGAATTTGAATTTTCCTTACATATCATCCTTTGGTGCTAATGAGACTGGTCTCACACATTCTAACACCTTCATATGTGAGTATTCTTTTAACATAGTAGCTTAGGTGTAAGTGAGACTTGTCCAACTTACTTTTACACCCCATTCTGGTCACTTACTTAATTTAGACCCCTTTAATTATTTTATAACTCACGTTACTTACTTACTTTAGTGTAGTAGATTCATATCATCGTTTATGGACGATGAGCACTTCATTCAATGAGTTTCATGAGTTTATATGTCATTATTTAAGAGCATGTTGGGAGTTGTCCCAATGAGTGGCATGCCCTTGGTTATGGGTTCATTGAATTAGTTTAGAAGTGCTTATATTATCATTTGATACTCTAACTACACAAGATTAGCATATATTTAGTATTGGCCTCAACCTTTGAATATTAAACTACATAACCATTTTTTTGTTGGCATGTGCCAATTTTACGTGTGTTCATATTTAAATTTAATATGCATGAACCATTAGCCAATCTTTTAATTATTTAACATAATATTATAGCCATTTACATGCATCACTTTTAGACAATGTATCGTTAGCCATTTTATTGACATACGATTAGTATTGGCTTAAACATTTGGGCATAGATTTCAAAACCATATTTGTTGGCATAAGCCAATTTTAATGTTCAACATGCTTAAGTTTTTATACATTATACATTAGCCAATCTTTTAGTTATGTAATATAATATTATAGCCAATTCCCTACAACTTGTTTGACAATGTAGTGTCAGCCAATTTATTGGCATAAGATTAGTATTGGCATAAGAAATTGGCTATAGACTTCATAACTTCTTTGTTGGCATAAGCCAAAGTTATATTCATTCATGCTTACATTATTATACCTTTATTCATTATCCAATTCAATTATTAATCATAACATTATAGCCATTTGCATGCATCCCTTTTGGACAATGTATTGTTAGCCAATTTATTGGCATAAGCCAACAATCACTCAAATTATGATTTCATGGAGATCTTTTTAGCCAACCTTATAACATAACTTTAGGCATAACGTTTTTAAATATCTTGGACAGAATCATATTAGCATTTGATGAATATATCATCTTCATAACGTCATATTAACAGCAAGCATGCACAACAGACCGTAACATCTTCATACATAACATTTTTGGACATATCGTTAACATGGTATCATTCTTTTAATTCACGTAATAACACTTAGCATCAAACAAGTCCAATTAATAGGTTCATTCAATCATTATTTAATCAAAAACCATACACATTAAGATCAGCCAGCACCACATACCAACAACATGATTTCTAACCTATTCAACTTTGAAATCGTAACAAGGATACTAGAGAAAGGAGTTCGACAAGAACGACGGGAAACAACCCTAGTTTTCAAGATCTTTGAATCATTCGAAAGAAAATTCTCTTGGAGAAAGAAGTCCACGAGAGAAACCCATAACTTATGTAGAACTTAATCTACGAATACCACCTTGAACGAAATCTTGAAGAAACCTTGAAATCGCCCTAGAGAAATCGATAAATTTTCTGCCTTTTTCTTGCGTTGGTCGCTTACTGTTTTTGCGTCCTTTTTTCTATGCGTTTGAACGTGATTTTTAGGTTTAAGAATTGATATTGAATTATACAACTTAGGTTTAATAAGTTAATTAAATAAATTAATTAACTAATTACTCAAAAGCCCCTCCTAAGTTGACTAAACATAGGAGAATGTTGACTTGACCCAAAATCTGGAATTTTGGTGTTGACTATGGTTTTGGTCAACATTTTGACTTTATATTAATTAATTAAATTCTTAATTTAATTAATTTAGGGACCTAGGGTATGTACTAAAGTACCCCTAAGTCATTGGAACCAAAATTAACCCTTTTGGACCATCCTAGGTTAAGTACTAGGATGTTTCTTGAGTTGTACTAGGTTAGTTTAAGAATTTCGTTTTGATCATTTAAACTAATTAATTAAATTGCTAATTTAATTAATTAGGTGACCTAAGGTAATAATAAAGTACCCTTAAGTCGTTAGGACAATAACCAATCCTTTGAACCATCCTAGGTTAGGTACTAGGTTGTCTTTTTCTTGTTTTAACCGAAATCTGGAAATTGCTTTGTGATTTCGGTTTTGCCCCTTTAAATTAATTAATTAAGTAGACTAGGGTAATTACTAAAGTATCCATTGGTTTTTAGGGCCTTAACTAACTCTTTGTACCATCCTAGGTTAGGTACTAGGTTGTCTCTTTACCTAGTACTAGGTTAGTGTCAACCCGATTTTGGTCCTAGGTTGTCGGGTGCACTAATTAGTTTATTTCGTTTGATCCTAGGTTAGTTAGCTATTTAGGGCAGTAGGTTAGAGTCTAGAGTTAGTTAGGAAGTTAGGCCCCACATGGAGGGGTCCTTGTTCACGTTTTTCCCCCTAACTACCCTAACCGAATTCTGTTAGGGTGGTCCCCTCCTTTGGCCACTTCTTCACATGTCTTGCACATGTGATTGCACATGGGTTGGTTGTACTTTCCTAACTAACTATTATTTATGGTTCATTTGGGAATGTTTACTTATTGTCCCAAGGATCCTCACTATGCCCTTGGGCACTGCTTAATTTACATGATCATTTTAAATGGTCATGTGGAATGGTACTAGGCTTGACACTTGGATGCCTAGTACTTCATATATATTAAGTGAATACTATTATTTTAGCTTAGGGTCTTCCTTACAGGTACATTTATTGAACATCAATCTTGGATTGGGGTATGACAACCCAAAAAAATATATTTCTTATTCGTATATAGAAATTGTCTAATATCTCTTAGCCAATTTTTCTATACTATGCCCAATATTTCTCAATATTGGGCATTGGGGTACCTATGTACCCCTAATAGGCTATCCTAAGGGCATACTGGGCTCTTCATTAGACATATGATTTTCCATAATGTTACAACATGCATGTTAAGTGACCTTGTTATGTTAAGATATGAACTATGACAATGCATGTGAGTTACACTTGTCGCTTCTAAATGGGTTTACTTAGTATATGTGGGGGTATGAGACTCCATGTGTACATTGCACAAGTAAGCTTGTGAAGGGGTTATGAGGGTAGTTTACCTATTATATGAACTAAGTGATTTATGACTAAGGTTTTAATAAAGGAAAGAGTCCTTATATGATGATATGAAGTATGTGGCCTTATTGCTAGTTGTAAATGAATATGTTATGACTTGTTCAATATGTTATGCCTAGTCTACCGTGACTTCTTCGGTACACTTAGTGGAAGTAGTATTATGGGATGTTACCTACATATTGCACTGTGTGACTTAGGAGTTGTCTTAGATGATGGTCCTTATGTGAAATTGATGTCTTTGATGTGCTTATGACTTGTGAATATATGTGGTATGTTTATGAATCATATTATGAAAGACTATTGTAAGGTGACCTCAAAGTTATACATTGTACTAAGTACACTTGAGGGATACTTAAGAAAAGAAGTAAAACAAAAGAGAGGTAATGTATGATGTGTGTTGAATATGCTTATAAGTATGATAAATGTCTTTATGTGCTATTATGCTTATTATCCATGTATATATGATGTATGTGAACTATATTGAGCTTATATGTGCCTATGTTCATGAAGTTTACTAAAAATACATGTTGCATGATTTCAAAAGAAATGTCCTCTTTAAATGCATGTTTTTTCATGGTTGCCATACTTAGTGCATTCTTGTACTAATACCATTCTTCTTCATCCATTTACACAAAGTGTAGGTGGTGATGGCTAGAGGATGTCTTCTAGGTGAAGAGCTTGGATAGATCTTCCAAGTTCAAGTAAAGGGACCCTTATGATTCAAGGGTTGCCTATGTCAAGATGTTCTTAAAGTTAATGTAATAGTTTAGACTTATATTTTATGTTGTTAAGCATCGTGTCCCTATTATATTTTACTGAGTTGTGTTTTAAGATGGCAAAGAGACATTAGAGTCTAACTATGTATTATGATATTTTATATATATATGAAGTAATGTTCTAGCATATGATGTGCTATGAAACGTTTATTATGCTATTTTTACGATTATGCAATGAAAGATGTCTAAGGGCTTGTCTTAGACCTCCAAGAGGTCGACGACGCCGTGTAAAGATTCGAGGATACCATAACTTCTAGGGTATACCCTCGGGTCATAACAAACTTCGTCTCAGAACATAAGGTTTTATGGTTTGTCCTTAGGTTTCAAAGTCTCGTGTTTCCACGTCTAGAAGAGTCTCGTATCATTGGTTGTGAGTCACGGCAAATCAAATGATACTGGAAATTATAGGACGATAGAGTTTCCCTTCTTTACTATTCTTATATCGTGCCATAGAACTTAACTCTATATGATCTCTCTCTTATATTTCCATGTCTGGTGGTATTTAAGATGTGATTGCTTATATAGGGATGATGTTGTTGACACCCAATTTTGACCATCCACAATATAAATTAACCATCGAACTTCTTAAATTCCAAAAGATTTGAAATAATTGACTTTATAAAAAAAAAAAAATATTTTTCAAGTTATTTTAAATAGTTTTGTCACTTTTTATAATTTTTAAAGTAATATATATACGTTTATATAATTATTTCTATAATTAGTATATTTTATGAATATTCGAAAATCGTCTCAAAAAAATATTTTATTTTTAATTAGGTACTTTGTTAATTAGTTTGGCTTAATTGTAGGCTATGTTTTGAGCTAATTAGTTTATAATTAAGTTATTTATTTTTATATTGCTAAGATTAAGAAACTCGTTAGTTAATTATATTAATTCATCTTATTTAAATTTTAGCCAAATTTGCAAATTGAATTTGATTTTGCTGAGTTTGTAACTTCGATTGGCCAATTGCAATTTGATTTGGTTTAATTCAATTGGTTACCTAACTTTAAACTCATCAAAGACCTTAGTTTTGCGCCTTTCTCCCATTTTTTTCCAGTTGAACCAGATCAGCCCAAGCCTTTTTTCTTTAAACAAAATATCCAACAACATATACCAAATACGTACAACACCAAACTGACCCGCCCCACTTCGTCTTCTTCATCGTAGCAAACCTAGAAACTGTGACTCAATCGCGAGAAATCACGTCCAGCAGCATCGAGTGTCTTTCTCCTCTCGACGTGTCTCAATCTCCGCAATTCACTTGTCCTTGCCAAGATCGAATGACTCTCCTTCCTCTTCCGTTGGAATTGGTACGATTCATGGCTGTCAACCTTATCCTAAGAGTGGGAATTCGAATTTCAAATTCGAAACCCATTCCATCCCCCCCCCCCCCCTAATGTTTAGACCATATATCCTTCTATATAAAACTTCTTTTACCTTCATTTGGGGGTTGGTCGGGGGCTGGCAGAAAAGGTTGAAAGAAAAATTGAAGAAAAAATGGGCCAGTAACAGAAAAAAAATATACAGAAATTTATCAGTTATATATAGCTATATATACTTAGGAAATAGGCTTCGAAGTAGGGGAGAATCCATAGTTGTTTTGCTTAGTTCCTTGTTCTCGCTTGCCTCTGCTCTGCTCGTCGGAGTTTCTCGGATCATATTCCGACGGTGAAGTCGCCTCCAAGCTCGTTCCTCCTAGATTTGCTGCCCAGAAAGAGGTAAACTCCTCTTATCACTATTCAATGTTTACTTTCAGTCTTCCTTATGAATTTCGATCTATGTGTCCTAAAAAGAGAGTTGTGGATTGACGGATGTTAGTTAGAAATAATTTCTTTTACTTTATTTACTGTTAATTTGTTCATTATTAAATCTCTCAGCTTTCTCTATGATGTGGGTTGTTTATGTTAGTATAATAAGTTAGGCAGTGAGACTGTGAATTAACTCCCTCGTATGCCCTTATTATCTTCATCTCGAATGACTTTAGAGTTCCCAGGCTGATTGATTTTAAGTATTTAAGTCCTTAAAGAGCTCTATTTGTTGTCATGTATTTTTCGTGTATACATGTTCAAGCAATCTATCGGAAAGTGGTGTTAATCAAGTGTATATTTCTTGTGTGTTTTCTCGTCGATATGAACCATATAAACAATGACCAGTAAATGTTAAGTTTTTGGACATATTTGAACTTACTTTTATTGTTGTGCATAGCTTGAGGCTCATAGCTTTATTGTACTGCATTTTGACGGCGCTTCCTAAGATTTTTCTAAGATCGAAATTGGGTGTGACCTACTCTTTCCTAAGAGTTTGTATCTGCTAATTATTTTGTTGCCATTTTGTATCTTTCCCTTTCGTTCTTGAAATGCCGTGGTTTATGTTCGTCCGAAATATTTATTGTTCTCCTTAATATGTACCTATATGCTTTAGTTGGTGATTACCTTCCGCTTAATCATAGTAGATTAGTTGGTTATATGAGATAATTTAATTGTATTCTTGAAATTTATTCAATCATGTATAGTGTTACTGCTTTAGATTTCAAAATTTAAACTCATTTCCTTATCAAAGCTATTGTTCCTTAGTAGGCATCAAAGTCTTTTTCTGTATATGTTTCCTGTATGTGATTTGTTAATATTGTCGTGATTTCCACAGTTTTGGAATGAACATACTTTTGTCTTTTGAAGCCGATTGGAAGATGTTTTTTTTAAGTTGTTATATTATGTCTAGCATGTGCATTGGGTTATATATCTTGTAGCTTTACTTTATTATTTATGGAAGGAATTGGGGGAGTGTATATTATTATTATTATCATTTTTTTCCCTTTCTACTCTCTTTAAATGTGATGCTTCGCCAAGTCTTTTTGGACTCATCCCATTGCCTCCCTGCTCTTTACATGAAATTTGATTCCTCCGTCCGTGATTAATATTGCGTGTTGTGTTAGAGTGTCAAAGTGATAACTTCCTTATGAATATTGCGAATGAACGCTTATCTCGTATTGCTAGTTTCCTTGAATAGATTGGGTCGATTTTAATTAAAATGGCGGTTTAGAGTTGATTCCAAGTTTGGGTTTAATTGTTGTTAATTTGTCTTGAGAAATATAAAGTAGAACAATTTTACCCACTTCATTAGCATGATCCAAATCACCTGTGTGTTCGTCTAGTTCCATCTTAGTTTTGAGTTTCTCTATTAGGGAGTATCTATGTACTTAGCAATTATATTGGTACCACAGTAACTCGTTTATTGTTGGAGAAATATGGATGATATGCTCACTGCCCCATTTGCACTACTGTGGGTTTTCTTCTTTTTTTTTTTTTTAAAATTGTTTTATCTCTTAGTAGAGAATAAGTCTAGTGTTTTCTCCCTCTACATGTATTGAAGTGTATTAAAATTTCTTCCTCTTCAGGCATTAAAATTTTGTTCACTTAAATTTTAGCAACTCCAATTTTCTTTGTGTTGGTTTGAGCTTGAAGTTTTACTAGATAATTGCACAAGTATCCAGTTAGTTTATTGATTTCTCTATATGCGTCAATTATCATGCAATGTAAATGCATTTGTATTGTTTGTTTAAGCCATGAGTATCTTTTTGCTATTATTTTTTTTAGGTATGAGCTGTTTGAAATCATAGAATGTCGGTTCATTTTTTTCGATATTTCTCTAGCATTAAATTGTTAATGGATAATTACTTATGCATTTCTTTTGTTTTCTGATGCATGTGGTATACCAAGGAGTTCGTTTGGGCATAGGCTCTTATCCTTGCATTTTATCATTGGGCCACCGAGACCTAAATTCATCCTCCTTCTCGAGTTAGCTTGTCCTTTAAAAGTCGACGAATGAGCCCCTTAAACAAAATCAATCAACGTACAGATCTTGGAGTTAAAAGAATTCGAGGCGGAGAAGATTCGAAGAAGTTGGGCCGAAGGAGGCCCACTTTATTTATATCTCTTATTGTATTTTGTTATCTTTGGGCCTAAGCCCCCTATTGTCATTCCTTTTCGTATTTATTGCTTATTTTGTATGATTAGTTTAGGACAGGGATAGGCGAAATGGGCCTAAACCCCAAAAATGGAATGGGTCAAAAACCCCAAAACAGGTGGGTCCAAACAATCGGTCCATGCGGACAGAACCCAATTTTGGACCCAATTCTCTTTCCTTCTCTCTCTCTCCCTATTTCTCTCTTTTACTTTATTTGTTTACTTGTTTGCATATTTGTCGTTAGTTTAAAGTTAGAAAAACTTCAAATCCTCGCAAAAATCCATATTGTTTAACGATTTAAAATTGGACTTAAGTTTAAGTAGTTTTAAAAAATAATTTTTCAATCTACAAGTTTGGATAAAAAATAAGAAATTCACTTTCAGAAATTTCCAATAGATTTTATAAGTTAGACTTATTAGCCAATTAGTTAGTTGTCGGATAACCGTAATTAAGCGGAACGTCTTAGGTGGTTTCAAAACCTTCCTAAGACGTTAATAAGAATCCCCGAACCCTTTTAAATGTTTTCAAATGATTTTATCTATCTAAGTCTTTTGAAAACATAGTTTTCTTGATTTTTCTTTAAACATTAAGTGGCGACTCTAAAAAGTCAAAAATTCTTAGAAAATTCCTTTTTCGATTAAAACAGATATCCCAATGCTTGAGGGAGAAAAATGTGAGTTTTAATGCTTACCCTTGATTTTATGGTTTGATGAGTTTATGTGAAGGTTAATTTAGTATATGTGGATGTAGTGCCATTTAAGGCTCTAGGTGGTTTATGTGGAAGGAGATGCTATGTTGAGAAGTTATGATATGATATTGTTATAACTTGTTAGTAGTTGTTATGGTTGAATGGAGTTCCCCTTGGAATAATAGAATGCGTTATGATTATGTAGGATGGTAACATGATGTTATGATATAGGCTTGAAAAGTGTTGAAGAATGTGGTAAATAGTGAGCAAGATTAATGTTACCTTTGTATATGTGGAATGGAATATTTTTTATAGGCTTGCTCCTAAGGAGGGGAGATGTAACGACTCGAGAGTACCCCCTAGAAGTTAGGGCATTATCAAATTGAAACACGACATACTCGACCTTTCTGAGGTCTTGTACAAGCCCTTTCGTACCATTCATTGCATACATCTATGAAAAGTCGTGCGGAATTAAAACTTTTCACACGAAATATAATAGTTCAAAATATCTCTTTTATAGAAAAACATAATGAAAGACTAAGTCTCAAAGTCGTCATCTTAGACATACGAATATATTGGGACACGACCCAAACTTCATCATATAGAAAATATCTAAGTCTATTAGAATACTTTCAATAAGGAAATCTAAACATCAAGATGTCCTCGAATCTAGTGAGGACATACCAACTCTTCACTTGAATGATCCCTAATCCAAGCTTCAGCTTCGAGACTCCTCTCAAATGCCACCTACACCTTTACAGATAGACAAAATGTATGAAATTAGTACAAACACTTGTACTAAATATGACATAATGCATAAAATCATGATAAACGGACTTTTGTATAAAACATGCTCTTTTTAGTAAAACATCATAGTATAAGTATAAGAACAACATTTAACACCATAAAAACATATAAGATATCACATAAGAATTTTATCAAATGTAGAAGAATGTTACAGTGAACTTTCACTTTACAGTGCACTAAGTTCAACTTGACCTCTTTTAGCTTGCAACCCTCTCATAAAAGGTTATCCTAAGACTCACTTAAGTGAGACGAAGAGAGACCGCCCATACACCCTCTCTAAGCACACCTAAATGATCCTTCAGACTACCTAAGATAAAATCATTCTTACTTTATTTGTTAAACTCCCTACCTAGAATTACTCTAAGATTCACCTAAGTAAGACATGAAGAGACCGCCCATACACCCTCTTCAAGCCTACCTAAGCAATCCTCAAAGCTACTCTAGATAAGTACCTTTTCATTAACATTCCTTTACTAAAGTCATTATGTTCATTATGTCATTTAGACAACATTCATCACTTATGGACATTCACATAATGGTCTGTAAGAAAGGGCACTCACACACTAACATCTGCAAAGCCTAATCGTGCAATATCTAGATAGTATCCCATTCCACTATCTAAACTTCATAGTACTTATCCAACTCTATCATGTATCCCACATGATGAAAATAGGCAATAACCGACATATACCATACTATCTAGGCATGAAATCTGGAGTCGTAAACCTACTCCGATGGAGGGAGTTCTACTTGCCAAGGGTAGAACTAGGAAACATCCCATGTAGGCACATGGTTGAGGAATATCAAGGTCTTTTATGCACTCTAGTCTCATTCTCAAGTAGAGATACATTGTAATATAGTCTCCTTCTTAAGTAGAGCTACAAACCATAACATATTCACTCGGTGCTAGGTTTTTCTCTCATAGAGTAAGTTCAATAAAAAGGGGCATATAAAAAGGTACCATCTCTTAGTCATTACCTAGTCATAATGCACCTACCAAATATGGGTCCACTAGGGCTGCCACTCAATGGTCTATAAGGATAGCTCATTCTTAACCTTCTTTCTATATAGAAGGTTCCACATAATAGTCATGCTTAGAAGGGCACCATCCTAGGTCTACCGATCCTAGACTTTCATTCAACATTCATCCATACACATACAAGACAAAGGTGCATAAGCATACTAAGTCAAGATTTTCATATTCATAATGTACACGTATGAAGTAAGGGACACAAGTCTACCAAGACAAGACACGCACATCTTCACATATAGTATATCACTAGGAAATTTGGCCGCGCTTCGCGTGCTCTTTAAAATAAATATTAAAGGATAATTTTTTTCCAATCAATTATATAGTTCTCGTTATTTCCAAACGTAATATTATCACTTTATTTTTTTTACTTATATATTAATTGTGAAGATCGTTTTGAGATGACGATTGAAATGAAACTTAACAAATTTAACATCTATAATCTATTAAATGAGGGATAGTACATTATTAATCAATACGTCAAATGTCAATATATATTTTCTTAGTAATATTTTTGTTTGGACAGGCAGTTAATATGTTACTTTCTACATTTTATTGGAATATCAATGAGTTTGAATCTTTATATTACAACATATACTCCGATGTACTTTTTTTCTTGAGTATATAAGAATTATGTTATAAAGTAACTGAAACATACTAATGAAATACATCTACACGTGTTAGTATTCTTTTTCATATTGATATGATAAATCTCTTTTGAATATTTCGTTTTTCAATCGTTTTTGTTCCTTTTTCAAATATACAATTTAAATTTGTATGATTTTTGCATGAATCACATCTATTGGTATTTTAGATTCTTTAGTTGCATTTATATCAAAAGCTAATTGTTATCATTTGTCAAAAAAAAATAATCCAGAATGTTATCCAAAATGCTACGCTATTATTAGGTTTCAATATATTCAACCTCGAATGAGAATATGTTTTTTTAAAAAGTTATTAACTCGTTTACTATATTTTAATCTATATCTTTTATATGAAATATAAAGATAAATAGATTCATATAAACTACGTAAAAATATTTGATAGATAATAAACCTCTACACATATTATATGTATAGAATAATAAAATTCAAAAGTTAATTAAATTGAATACTCTTAATATGATTTCATTTCAAATATACTTCTTGCATTCTCAAATCAATGATCGCACCTCTTTCTATATGAAATTAATACATGGACACCCTAAGATATATACTCATTACTTAGTATATTAAAATAATTTAAAAAATTTAATCATAATTTTGTGTTTATTTAATCATACTCATACGAAAAGTTTTTATGTACAATATTTTGTGTTTTATTTTTATAATATATTAAAAATCAAATCAACTCATTTAGTCATTTGTATTCATCTTTTATTTAAAATTTTCAAAAGATACATATTTAACAAAAATAAATTAATTTATCAAATGCATGAATAAATTTTTTTGGCATATATGTTTGTCCTATTTTTAAATTTCATAAAATCTATATTAAATATTTATATTCACTATTTTATTTATTTTGATCTATAATTAATTATACTTCAAAAGAGTTACAAAAATATGATTTTCATAGTATATAAAATACAAGTATTTAATATTACAAATATTTGCGTGTAGCGCAATTAGCATATAAGTAAACCAAAGCAAAAAGAGAACAGTTTTGACTAAAAAATTTGCAAAATCTTCAATTATGGAATCAATATTTCATTTATTAGATTTTGTTTTTCAATTAATTCTTCCAATTCATATAAAATAAAACGTGAAATAAAAAATAGATAAACTAAAGTGGGATAAAAAAAACAATAAATAAAATAATAAAAACGTGGTTCATCAAATTATACTATTTTTTTTTTCAATTGTTATTTTTTATTTTTGCAAATAAATTAAATATCTTCTATCATAGTTCATATATATATATATATATATATATATATATATATATATATATATATATATATATATATATATGTGTGTGTGTGTGTATATATATATATATATATATATATATATATATATATATATATATATATATATATATATAACATTTTCCTCATCATGAGTACATCAAATGTGAATTAAAATACATTAACATTTGCCTCAAAAGGGTTGTCTTACAATACACATTTATATAGATATTAATTAAGAAACACAATAAATTATCATAAGTTTACAAATTTAAAATTTGAGAGTTATGAGGAGTTATAAAGATTATGGAAATATAAATTTAGAGCCTAAGATTCTGTGGTCAAGAATTGATATCTTGAACATGAGTAACTAAAAAGCAAGAAAAAATTAATATGCATAATTCAGAAGATTTTCCTCTATCATGAGTACATCAAATATGAATTAGAATACAATAACATTTACTTAAAAAAGGATTGTCTTACAATACACATTTATATAAATATTCATTGAGAAATACAGTAAATTATCATAAGTTTACACATTTAAGTCCATCATTCATTGCATGAAGGATACCATTACGGGTTTCGACTTCAAGTTTCATAACCTTACCACTTGGTTCAAGGTTTCACATATAGGACCCTCTTATAATCATTCAAGGTCTCACCTAACATTCATTCATTCAAGACTAAGAATCTTTAGGTTCCTAAGTCAAGACATCACATATTCATATTCATACAAGCATCAAGTAAGGGACACAAGTCTACCTAAACAAGACACAACATACTTCACTTTTAGCACATATATCATACATTCTTTAGACACTTAGGAATGACCCTTAACATCATTTAGTCAACCTATTCATTACCTTAACATCATCTACATAATCATTATAGACTCATATAGCCAAATTAGGAACAACCATATATCAACTCTAAGACTACACACTTAACACATAGTCGTACCATAACATGATTTCCTACATAGCATCAACAGACTAACACATACTTTAACATACAGATATATATTATCATACTTCACATAATCAACTACACAAATAGCCATATAACTTTAAGTAGTGACGAAAAGGCCATGATCATCAATATGCTTAAAATAACGCCGACAAGGCCACATCAATTCACATAACACCACCACCATAAGTGGACCAAACCAATCACCACATAATTGAAGTATAATTAATATTAAATATGAAGAAATAGGGTAGCGTACCACCACTTCATCATCAACACTTCAAGCCAATGCCAAATATTCCATTTCAATATCATAAGACCCTTACCCATGGCCATGAACATCAATTCAATACACAAATTATAATACTGAATGAAATCTAAACCAATTCAATATAGATTCAACAATCTAAGAACAATTAGACATCAATTGAATACAATTCTTATATCATTAGAAAGCCCATATGAAGCTACACATGAATCCATAAACATTAGACCAATATCAAGTAACCCATAAATTAGTCAAAAAAACTAGGGTTCATCAATTTCATGGATTCATAGGTTAAATGATTTAAAATCACCTTAATAACCACAATTCAGTCACTAAACAATGATTAAAAACCATTAATGCAAGAACCCACGGTAGATCATAAAATAGGTCAATTCATCTTTTGAAAACTTTAGAAAACATCTTTTAAAGTTGGGCTCCTTGATGAAACGATTTTCAAGGATAAAAATCATACCTCAATGAATATAATTCTTCAATTTGATGAAGAATCTCCATTCAATGGAGTCTTTGGGAACTCTTAAGGGATTTTGGACTTCAATGGAGTCTTTGGGAATTCTTAAGGGATTTTGGGATTTTTATTTTGAAGAATGAAATCTTCTAAGTGTTAAAGACTTATAAACACCTTTAAAAATACCCAATATACCCCTTATGAACCGCCAAACTCTATATTTGTAAGTAGGGTGAATTTACAAGTTCATCCCTCAACTTGGCAGTGAACCTGCGCAGGCCACAATGACCATCGATGGTTGCCCATCTATGGGGCGTAGGTGCACTTACGGGCTGTCCTGGCCTCCGTCGATGGGTTCAGAGACTTGTAAATGGGATCTTAGATCCCCAGGATAAGTCCCAAATGACGACATGCCACCAACTGGGCGTCGACTGACCCACTGGGCGTCATTTACCTCCGTTGGTTGGGACTGTCTAGGCAGTTTTTGGTCATCAACTTGGGTCCTTACTCAAGGACCCTTGGATGGTCCTTGGGGATTCTTGCCCGGACGTTTCCAACCCAAACATAACCGTGTACAAGTTTAGGGCCTCTCACATAAATTTCATCTAAAATGAACACGTAAAATTCAACGAAACAGGCCTAGACACACAAGGTCATTTCAAGGCACATCTTTCGAACGTCATGAACGTTCTTGGACGTTTGGCCTCAAAACTTCTCAAAACTTGACACACTACCAATATACACGATTTAATACTAAGCTCAACATCAATAGACAACCATCTAATATCAAGAATATTTCAAAACAAACGATGAATAGAATATATTAAGTTGCCAAAATGGCCTTACATCAAAAGGTTCGAAATGAAATGTGAAAGAAACGCTAGGGACAACATCCACTACCTATGTCTATATCTAAAGATGGACTAATGTGTGTAGCATCCTCGAAATCAAGAGGACCTACCAAATGGTCTGGAGAAAACCCTGAAGTCCAAACCGCTGCAAGTGTCGTCAATCTGCCCTCTGACCTGCACCTACAAAAATAGTAAATAGTAGGGGGTTAGTACACCACTTGTACTAAGTATGGGTGTATGCACACATACACATAAAGCTATGCATGATCAATGAAAGCTCTTCCTAAGTACCATGTCATTTCTAGAAAGTCTAGTCATTAGACTTTCCTAATTCGTTAGTTGTGAATTGTGGTATGAATATGATGTATTTTAATGCATTCAAAGCACACAACTCATTTTCTATATAATTACAACACATTAGTATCATCAACATAATTTTAGAACCACTCGGGCGAGGATTTGAAAATTTGCTAACCCCCAACCCGAGAGCTCATATTCTCACACTTAGTTTATTTTTCAGTTTTCTTATTCTTCTTGTTGGGTAGTTCAATAATTCCTTTGGTCCTATGTTTTACTTACAAGTGCAATGATTCAATGTAGTACCATACCCACAATGCATCGATGTAAGTAATTCAAGGACTAAGGAATGATTTCACTATCTTACAATGAGTCATTCATTACTTTATATATTCATTAACATCTCATAAGCCAGTCTCTATTGGCTATGCCATCTATTTCATTACTTTCATGTTAGGGAAGTTATGAGGTATTTAGTAAACATTTCTGTTTCTACTTTTCTTTATTGGCATCATATAAGAAGTCATTACAAGTCAATCTTATTTGGCTTTGCCCATTATTTGCTGAAACTTCATGAGTGTGAAATTGGCAATTGACATTCTTAAGCTCTTATTCATTGGTCACTTTGAACATATGTTCCATCATCATCATTCGTTCTCACTCTCATAGTGACATCATTAGGAATAAGATCATGCGAGCTTAACATGAATTCCAGTGTCTTCCCCACACTGAAAAGAGTTTATTCACCAGTTAAAATGAATCTAGATCATGTGAGATACTCATTAAATCCAGTGTCTGTCCCACACCGAAAAGGGGTGATCCCCGGCTAAGGCGAATCTATCTCAAGTGTTCACTCCACACCGAAAAGGAGTGGCTCACGGCTATAGTGAACCAAGAACATATCGTGAGCATTAACCGACATGATCATGTGAGCTAAACATGAAATCCAGTGTCTGCCCTACACCGAAAAGGGGTGGAATCACCGGCCAAAGTGAAACAGAACATACCTAGCTCGCTTAGGTGGAAACCACTGGCTAGTTCCTATGTTGGCTAGACATAGTTCGAAGACTAGGGACTTAATGAGACTACTTATCCACCTCGGTGGTAGCCTCGTCTCATGAGACTTACACGTGCAAGCACATGCTCACAACTAATCTATCGGTGTTGTGCTCACTTTCATTATCTTCTTTATCTTTTAGAGTTGACTCAAGCATTATGGAATCTTACTTCTATATTGAGATTTAATTACTCTTTTGATGACTTGTCATCCTTACTTTACATTGATGAAATGTGAATTGTCCTTACATATCATCCTTACTTACATTGATGAAATGTGAATTGTCCTTTCATATCATCCTTAATTTACATTGATGAAATGTGAATTGTCCTTACATATCATCCTTAGGTGTTAAGGAGACTAGTCTCACACATTCTAAGACCTTCATTCGTGAGTATTCTTTTAACATAGTAGCTTAGGTGTAAGTAAGACTTGTCTCACATCCTTTAACACCCCATTCTGGTCACTTACTTAATTTAGACCCCTTTAATTATGTTATAACTCACGTTACTTCTTTACTTTAGTGTAGTAACTTGATTTCATCGTTTATGGAGGATGAACACTTCTTTCAACGAGTTACATATGTTCATAGTTCATTCTTTTAGAGCATGTTGGGAGTTGTCCCAATGAATGGCATGCCCTTGGTTATGGATTCATTGAATTACTTTAGAAGTGCTTATAATATCATTTGATATTCTAACTACACAAGATTGGCATGTGATTAGTATTGGCATAAACAATTGGCTATAGACTTCATAACCTACTTATTGGCACAAGACAAACATTCATTCAAATATAATTTCATGGAATCATTAGCCAATTCTATTACATATTTTGGAGATAATGTTGTAGGCCAATTTATTGGCATAAGCCAAACTTTCACTACACTTGAACTTTTAACCTTTGATTAACTTACAAGAACAATTCAATTAACTTCATGTATATACCATAGCTAATCTCATCATTTAAGTAAGTCAATCTTCCCATCATTCTTTGAAAGCAATGTTGTAGCCAATTCTATTAAATAACCAATTTATTTTCAATTTATTGGCATAAGATAGGCAATTCATTCAAACGTGATTTCATGGAGATCTTTTAAGCCAATCTTAGTTCATGACTTTAGGCATAACGTTTTTAAGCATTTTGGACATCATCATATTAACATTTGATGAATATAACATCTTCATAAAGTCACCATAAGTATGCATTAAGACGTCACACATCACACTTAACGTTTTCGAACATATCTTAGTAATACATTGTTTTTTAATTCACGTAAGAAACCCTTAGCATCTAACGAGTCCAATTAATAGGTTCATCCAACATTCTTTAATCAAAAACCATACACATTAAGATCAGCCAGCACCACATACCAACAACATGATCTCTAACCTATTCAACATTAAAATCGTAACAAGGATAATAGGGAAAGGGAAATTCGACGAGAACGATGGGAACAACCCTAGTTTTCGAGATCTTATGAATTTGTTCGAAGGAAAGTACTCTTGGAGAAAGAATTCCAGGAGAGAAACCCATACCTTATGTAGATTTGAATCTACGACGATCACCCTAACGAATTCCTTGAAAACACTTGAAATCGCCCAAGAAAAGCTTCTAGCGTTCTTACGTTTTGCGGTTTTCGTTCTACTGCCTTAGCATCGTGAGTTCTCAAGATTTGATCGTGAATTCTAGGTTTAGGAACTTATCTTAAGTTAAACAACTTAAGACTTAATTAACTTAATTAAATAACTAATTATTTAATTACTAAAATGCCCCTCTTAAGTTGACTAAACATAGGAATATGTTGACTTGTCCGAAAATCTGGAAATTGGTATTGACTATGGTTTCGGTAAACATTTTTACTTTTAATTAATTAATTAAATCCTTAATTTAATTAATCTAGGGACGTAGGGAAATTACTAAAATACCCCTAAGTCTTTGGGACCATAGATAACCCTTTTTGGACCATCCTAGGTTAGTTACTAGGTCGTCCCCCTTAACTAGTACTAGGTTCCACCCGATTTGTCCTAGGTTGTCGGGTGCATTAGGGGGTCCAATTCGGTTAGTCCTAGGTTAGTTGGCTAGTTAGTATAGTTGGTTAGGACTTAGAATTAGTTAGGTTGTCTGGTCCCACATAGAGGGACCCGCCCATGCGTGTCATGCCTAACCGCCTTAACCGAATTCAGTTAGGGTGGTTCCGTGGTCCCCTTGGCCAGTTCCTTCACGTGTATTGCTCATGTGCTTGCACATGGGTTTGTTGCACTTTCCTAACTAATTTATCTTGATGGCTCATTTGGGAATGTTTACTTATTGTCCCAAGGACCCTCACCATGTCCTTGGGCACTGCTTAATCTACATGATCATTTTAATTGATCATGTGCTATGGTATCTAGGCTTGACACTTGGATGTCTCATACCTTTTTGTGAGTTGGACGAAATATATTTTAGTAGCTTAGGGTCTTTATTGCAGGTACATTTCTTAAATATCAATCTTGGATTGGGGTGTGACAACCCAAAAAGTATATCTCATATTCGTATATAGAAAATTGGCTAATATCTCTTAGCAAATTTTTCTACACTGTGCCCAATATTTCTCAATATTGGGCATTGAGGTGCCTTGTACCCCTAATAGGCTGTCCTAAGGGCTTAGTGGGCTCTTCATTAGACATGTGATTTTCCGGAACGTTACATTATCCCCCCCCTTAGGAACATCCCCGAATGACACTTACACACCATTTAACACAAAGAGGGTGTTTTTCGAAAGTTACTTTATCATGCTTAAACTTTTCTCTTTTGTGAATATCTGATTCACCCTTATTTAGATGATGCATAACATTCAAGCTTATCTGAAGCTTTATATTTTAGAATGAGGAATTTCCTTTTCAATCACACTTAATTTAATGCACGTCACAACTCATGCAATACAAAAATCATGTCTATGCTACACAAAAACAGCAACATGAAATGCAAACATGACTTAATTTTAACTCACATAGTGCTATTATAAGACATATTATTAGTGACCTATCTCACCAAATCGACTAAAGCACTTACACTTAGAGTTTCCTTAAACATAAACAAGACTTAGGAAGAGAATATCTAACCTTAAGAAATGAACAAATGAGGGTAGCAGGATCTCATATCGTCCTCGGCCTCCCACGTTGCTCCCTCAACAAGATGGTTCCGCCATAGGACCTTCACGGTGGCCACCTCCTTGTTCCTCAGCAGCTTCACTTGGCAATCTAAAATTTTTACTGGAACCTCTTCATAAGAAAGGTTCTCATCAACTCCTAACCCCTCAACAGGCAGGATGTATGCTGGATCACCTAGACATTTCTTAAGCATAGAAACGTGAAACACTGGATGAACAGAAGCCAAGTCTTAAGGTAATTTCAGCTCATATGGAACGTTTCCCACTCGCTGCAAGATCTCATAAGGACCTATATACCTCAGACTCAACTTGCCTTTCTCAAAAAACCTCATCACCCCTTTCATGGGTGATATTTTCAGGTAGACTTGATCACCTACCTCAAACTCAAGAAATCTCTTTCGGTTATCCTCATAGGATTTCTGACGACTGTAAGCAGTAGACAATCTATCCTTAATCATCTTCACCTTCTCCACAGCCTCATGCATGATATCGGGACCAAGGATGGACGATTCTCCTACTTCTAACCAGCCAATTAGAGATCTACATCTTCGGCCATATAATGCTTTGAAAGGTGCCATTCCAATACTGGAATGGTAGCTATTATTTTAACAGAACTCTATCAGCGGCAAGTGATCATACCAACTCCCCTTGAAGTCAATAACACATGCTCTCTACATGTCTTTAAGGGTCTGGATGGTACGCTCTCCTTGCCCATCTGTCTGCGGATGAAAAACAGTACTAAGCTTCACCTGTGTACCCAAACTTTTCTGGAAAGATTTCCAAAAATGAGAAGTGAATTGAGCTCCTCTGTCTGAAATAATAGATAGAGGAATCCCATGCCATCTCACTATCTCATCTATATAAAGTTTGGCATAGTCTTCGTCCTTGAAGGTAGACTTCACAGGTATGAAGTGAGCGGACTTGGTCATTCTGTCAATAATAACCCAAATGGAATCATGTAGTTTCCTAGTCTTTGGCAGACCAACCACAAAATCCATATTGATAGCCTCCCACTTCCACGTTGGGATATCAATCGTCTGAGTGAGACCTCCAGGCTTAAGGTGTTCGGCCTTAACTTGTTGGCTGTTCAGACACTCCTCCACGAACTTAGAGATATCTCTCTTAATGCCTTCCCACCAATAGACATCTTTAAGGTCTTGGTTCATTTTGGTGGCACCTGGATGGATGGAATATCGGGAACCTTGAGCTTCTGCCAAAACACTTGACCTCAAATCATTCACATTGGGCACACATAATTTGTTCTGATATCTGAGTACGCCATCTCCACCTAACGAGAATGACTCATTCAACTTACTCAATACCGAGTCTTTCAAGTTATGAGTACTGGGTCAATGTGTTGATTGGCTTTAATATTTATAACAAATGAGGATTCGGAACTTGAGATAATCGAAACACCCCCACTTGGTGCATCTATCAGTCGTACACCCAATCTTTCCAATTGGTGCACCTCTTTTACCAGATCATTCTTCTCATCATCAATATGTGAAACGCTGCCCATGCTCAGTCTGCTCAATGCATCGGCCACCACATTGGCCTTACTTGGGTGATAGTACACATTCATGTCATAATCCTTAAGAAGTTCTAGCCATCTCCTCTGACGAAGATTTAACTCCCTCTGCGTGAATATATACTGAAGACTCTTATGGTCAGTATACACATCAACATGTACACCATATAAATAATGTCTCCATA
The DNA here is from genome assembly GCA_016801875.1 of Solanum sitiens. Taxonomy (NCBI): domain Eukaryota; kingdom Viridiplantae; phylum Streptophyta; class Magnoliopsida; order Solanales; family Solanaceae; genus Solanum; species Solanum sitiens. The sequence continues at coordinate 1,376,806 of JABWTJ010000110.1, read as the reverse complement.
TCTTCAACGCAAAGACAACCGCGGATAGTTCAAGATCATGAGTAGTATAGTTTTTTTTGTGGATTTTCAATTGTCTTGATGCGTATGCAATCACCTTACCATTCTGCATGAGACACATCCCAAACCTACTCGGGAAGCATCACAATATACCACGTACTCCTCATCACTTCTCGGCAACGTCAATACTGGGGCCGAAGTGAGTTGGTCCTTGAGTTCTTGAAAACTCTTTCCACATTTCTCGGACCACTCAAACTTCGCCTTCTTCTTTGTCAATGTGGTTAATGGTGCAACAATAGTGGAAAACCCTTCCACAAACCTGCAATAATAATTGGTAAACCCAGAAAACTCCAAATATCTGTAGGAGTAAGGGGTCTCGACCAATTCTTCACCGCCTCAACCTTCTTAGGATCAACTTCAACACCTTGGTCGGTCACAACATGACCAAGAAAGGTCACTGATCTCAACCAAAATTCACATTTGTTGAACTTTTCATACAGCTGATGTTCTCTGAGTACTTGTAATGTCTTTCTTAAGTGTACCTCATGCTCTTCTTTAGACTTAGAGTATATGAGAATGTCATCTATGAATAATATGACGAAGGAATCAAGGTACACACGGAAGACCCTATTCATAAGGTCCATAAATGCGGCTGGTGCGTTAGTGAGACCAAATGACATGACCAGAAACTCATAGTGCCCAATCTAGTACGAAAAGCCGTCTTAGGGACATCTTCTCGCCTCACTCTAAGCTGATGGTAGCCTGACCGAAGGTCTATCTTGGAAAAGAAACTTGAACCTTGGAGCTGGTCAAACAGATCGTTGATTCCGGGAAGAGGGTACTTATTCTTTATAGTGACTTTGGTGAGTTGTCGATAATCGATGCACATTCTAAGGGTTCCATCCTTTTTATTTACGAACAACACTGGAGCACCGTATGGGGATATGCTCGGCTGGATGAAGCCCTTATCAAGTAGATCTTTTAACTGCAACTTCAACTCTTTGAGTTCAGCTGGTGCCATCCTATACGGGGGAATATAAATTGGCTTGGTGTTGGGATCTAAATCAACACCAAAGTCAATCTCACGTTCAGGAGGGACTCCTGGTAAATCCTCCAGAAAGACATCTGGGAACTCATTCACTATTGGCACAGAATCTATGGAAGGGACTTCATGACCTAAGTCATTAACTCTAACTAAGTGGTATAAATACCCCTTAGCTATCATCTTATTGGCCTCTAAGTTTGAAACAATTTGGCCGACTGGACTTGAACCACGCCCTTCCCATTCTAGTTCTAACTCATTTGGAAACTGAAACCTCACTACCCTATTTCGACAGTCTATTGTGGCATAACACTTGTGAAACCAATCTATACCCAAGATTATGTCAAAATCGAGCATGGCTAACTCCACTAGATCAGCATGAGTGACTATATCAAGGACGTGAATTGGGAAATTTTTGTACACTTTCTCAGCTCTAATGTTATCCCCTATGGGAGTACTTACTAAAATTGGATCATGCAAGATTTGAGGAAGCACATCAAATTTACTAGCTATCAATGGAGTGACAAATGATAGAGTAGATCCTGGATCTAATAATGCATACACAGGGAAAGTAAAGACATGCAACGTACCCGTGACTACATCAGCTGACTTCTCTTGCTCTTGTCTACCTTTCAGCGCATAGAACCTGTTCCTCTTGGGAGGTTCGGCTGTAGTATTTGTATTCAGCCGAGGCTGAACATTTACCTTGGCTTGATTACTCACTTGAGGACAGTCTCTAACCATGTGTCCACTCTTGCTGCACCTGAAGCAGGTGTTAGTACCTACCAAACATTCACCTCCATGCGAACGCCCACACTTACGACAAGGCCTGTTGGTTCACTGGACGTTACGGTCATTGCCCTTTCTGGGCCATACTTATTCACCTTAGCTCTTGAATTACCTGAAGGAGGGGAGTTACCTGAGTGCCTCTTGAACTTAGGCCTGTTTTGGACTCCAAATAAGCCCCTACCCGAGCTCGAACTAGGCTGGTCCGCGGCCTTAGGCTTCTTGCCTTAGTGAACCTTTCTCTTACGGCGATTCTCCTCCACTTGTTGAGCATACAACATAAACCTGCCCAGATCCATGTTGTCACATAGCATGTCTGATCGACAATGTTCTACCAGATCCTCAGATACTCCAGTAACGAATCTGCTCATCTAATCCTTGCTATTTGCCACCAGAGAAGAAGCATACTTTGTCAATTTCACAAATTTCAAAGAATACTCCTTGACAGACATACCTCCTTGTCTTAGATTGATAAACTCTTACACCTTGGCTTCTCTCTGCTCCCTTGGGAATAACATCTCCAGAAAGGCAGTATTGAGAACAGCCCAAGTGATGGAAACATCTCCTCTAGCTCGGCCATCAGCCCACATCCGGTACCAAACCTGTGCCGCATCCTTGAGTTGATATGCAGTCAACTCAACCTTTGCCTCCTCATCAAATCCCATGGCACACATAATCTTGTGGACCTCATCTACGAACTCCTGAGGATCCTCGCTGGCCTTGGACCCGTAGTACACTGGGGGATTCATCCTGGTGAAGTCCCTCAGCCTGCTAGCCTTGGTACTAGTATGCGGGTTTTCTCTGGGAGCACCCTCTCTCGCGTCTTGAGCCGTGATGGATTGATCCTGAGTCGTCATAGCCTGTGGCATCTGCAGCAAATCATTCCTCACTTCACCATTTTTCGACCCATCTGGGTTAACAAGAGCTTGTTCAGCAGCAGCTGGGGCTTGAGGAGGAGCTTGATTCACTTCCGCAGCTGCTTCCTCAACTCTTCTCGCGGCATTCCTCCTTGTGTTAATTTTCTACATGTATACACAAGAAGAGAGTTATATCCTTAAAATGACATAAAATGTCACAACTCAACATGGCACGATCAAGAGTAGAAGAAGGGAGAATTTCCTATCATCGCGTAGTCTCTAAGTCATGATTGTGGCGCGCTTCACAACCATAAGCTAGAAACTACGTAACGTGGTTGTGTTGAGCTTTACATCCTAGGTAATTTAACCTCATGCTCTGATACCAAGTTTGTAACGACCCGGATTCTGGAATCCGAATTGCCACCGGCGTCGTTAACCTCTCAGAGGTCGCAGACAAGCCTCATCTTGCATTCATTAAATTCATCTAGTTAAATTTGCGGAAAATTTAAAACTTTTTATATGTATGAAGTTTACTTAGACTTCATATTTTCATTACGTATTAAACATTATATACTAAGCTCAACATCAATAGACAATCATCTAATATCAAGAACATTTCAAAACAAACGATGAATAGAATATATTAAGTTGCCAAAACGGCCTTACATCAAATGGTTCAAAATGAAATGTGAAAGAAATGCTAGGGACAACATCCACTAGCTATGTATATATCTAAAGCTGGACTGATGCGTGTAGAATCCTCGAAATCAAGAGGACCTACCAAATGGTCTAGAGAAAATGCTGAAGTCCAAACCGCTGCAAGTGTCGTCAATCTGCCCTCTAACCTGCACCTATAAAAATAGTAAATAGTAGGGGGTTAGTACACCACTTGTACTAATTATGGGTGTATGCACACATACACATAAAGCTATGCATGATCAATGGAATCTCTTTCGAAGCAACATGCCATTTCTGGAAAGTCTAGTCATTAGACTTTCCTAATTCGTTAGTTATGAATTGTGGTATGAATATGATGTATTTTAATGCATTCAAAGGACACAACTCATTTTCTATATGATTACCAAGACATTAGTATCATCAACATAATTTTTAGAACCACTCGGGCGAGGATTTGTAAATTTTCTAACCCCCAACCCGAGAGCTCATATTCTCACACTTAGTTTATTTTTCAGTTTTCTTATTCTTCTTGTTGTGTAGTTCAATAATTTCTTTGGTCCTATGTTTTACTTACAAGTGCAATGATTCATTGTAGTCCCATACCCACAATGAATCGATGCAAGTAATTGAAGGACTAAGGAATGATTTCACTATCTTACAATGAGTCATTCATTACTTTATATATTCATTAAAATCTCATAATCCAGTATCAATTGGCTATGCATTTATTTCATTACTTTCATGTTAGGGAAGTTATGAGGTATTTAGTAAACATTTATATTTCTACTTTCCTTTATTGGAATCATATAAAAAGTCATTACAAGCCAATCTTATTTGGCTTTGCCCATTATTTGCTAAAACTTCATGAGTGTGACATTGGCAATTCACATTCTTAAGCTCTTCTTCATTGCTCACTTTGAACATACGTTCCATCATCATCATTCGTTCTCATTCTCATAGTGACATCATTAGGAATAAGATCATGCGAGTTTAACATGAAATCCAGGGTCTTTCCCACACTGAAAATAGGTGATTCAACGGTTAAAATTAATCTAAATCATGTGAGCTACTCATGAAATCCAGTGTCTGTCCCACACCAAAAAGGGGTGATCCCCGGATAAGGAGAATCCATCTCAAGTGTTCACTCCACACCGAAAAGAAGTGGCTCACGGCTATAGTGAACTAAGAACATATCGTGAGCATTAACTGACATAGATAATGTGACCTAAACATGAAATCCAGTGTGTGCCCCACACCGAAAAGGGGTGGAATCACCGACCAAAGCGAAACCGAACATACCTAGCTCGCTTAGGTGGAAACCACTAGCTAGTTCCTATGTTGGCTAGACATAGTTTGAAGACTAGGGACTTAATGAGATTACTTATCCACCTCGGTGTTAGCCTCGTCTCATGAGACTTACACATGCAAGCACGTGCTCATAACTAGTCTATCGGTGTTGTGCTCACTTTCATTATCTTCTTTATCTTTTAGAGTTGACTCAAGCATTATGGAAGCTTAATTCTAGATTGAGATTTACTTACTCTTTTGATGACTTGTCATCCTTACTTTACATTGATGAAATGTGAATTGTCCTTACATATCATCCTTACTTACATTGATGAAATGTGAATTGTCCTTACATATCATCCTTACTTTACATTGATGAAATGTGAATTGTCCTTACATATCATCCTTAGGGGTTAATGAGACTAGTCTCACACATTCTAACACCTTCATTCGTGTGTATTCTTTTAACATAGTAGCTTAGGTGTGAGTAAGACTTGTCTCACTTCCTTTAACACCCCATTCTGGTCACTTAGTTAATTTAGACCCCTTTAATTATGTTATAACTCACGTTACTTCTTTATTTTAGTGTAGTAACTTCATTTCATCGTTTATGGACGACGAGCACTTCTTTCAACGAGTTACATATGTTCACAGTTCATTCTTTTAGAGCATGTTGGGAGTTTTCCCAATGAATGACATGCCCTTAGTTATGGATTCACTGAATTACTTTAGAAGTGCTTATAATATCATTTGATATTCTAACTACACAAGATTGGCATGTGATCAGTATTGGTATAAACAATTGGCTATAGACTTCGTAACCTATTTATTGGCACAAGACAAACATTCATTCAAATATAATTTCATGGAATCATTAGACAATTCTATTACATATTTTGGAGATAATGTTGTAGGCCAATTTATTGGCATAATCCAAACTTTAACTACACTTGAACTTTTAACCTTTGATTAACTTACAACAACAATTCAATTAACTTCATGTATATACCATAGCTAATCTCATCATTTTAGTAAGTCAATATTCCCATTATTCTTTGAAAGCAATGTTGTAGCCAATTCTATTAAATAACCAATTTACTTCTAATTTATTGGCATAAGATAGGCAATTCATTCAAACGTGATTTCATGGAGATCTTTTAAGCTAATCTTAGTTCATGTTTTTAGGCATAACGTTTTTAAGTCTAAAGTCTAACTTTGAACGTCTTGGACGTTCTTGGACGTTTGACCTCCAAACCTTACCAATCTGAACAAGCTACATTTGAAAACTATTATTAACCATATAAGGACGTCACAAACTCATGAAACACACATAATCACATGCAAGCACATAAGAACTAGTCGTCGAATGTCTTGGTCGTCCCTTGACGTTAGACTTCAAATTTAACCGGATTGACTTCAAAACTCCTAAACACATCAATTAAGATATTTATAAGCCTTTAGAACAGTGATGAAGCCCTAGATAAACCTAATTCATTTTAGGGTCCTTGCAATATCCTTGTTAGTCTTGGGAAGTTGGGAAGGAACTTGGTTGGAAACCCTCTTCTTGAACCTAGGCTTGTCTTGAATCTAAAGCCTATCCTTAGAAGTACCTCCCTCATAAGACTTGTCCATCTTATAATCCTTATTCTTCCTCTTGAGGCTAGTCTGTTCAACTAGTTGATCATGAAACATCAACCTAGAGATATACATATTGTCATGTAGCATCGCCGAACGACACTCTTAAACCAAATCATCGGACAATCCCATCACAAAGCGACTCATCTCATCTCTTGGGTTAGACACCAACGAAGGAGCATACTTGGACAATTTGGTGAATTTCAAAGATTACTCTTGCACACTCATACCTCCTTGACGAAGGTTGATGAATTCTTCCACTTTCGCCTCCCTTTCTCCCTAGGAAAGAAACGATCAAGGAAAGCCCTTCTAAACAAATCCCAAATTAAATGACCCGATTTGCAGGACCTTTTATGAATTCTTCCACTTTTGGCCTTTTCATTTGAAGTCAACCCCGTAGCATAGAAAATCTCTTATATTTAATCAATAAAGACTTGGGGATCTTCATTCACTTTCGACCCATAGAACATAGGAGGATTCATCCTCATGAAGTCTCTCAAGCGAGAACCCGTGGTACTAACATTTGGTTGAACACGAGGTCCAACCTCCCAATTAACTTGGGGTGTCATGGCCTGGTCTTGAGAGGCTACCACTTGAGATTGGGTAGGCATGGCTTGTTCCAAAGTAAAAAATGCCGACCTTATCTCTCAATCCTTCATAGGTGAAGGAATGAGCGGAGATTGAACTTGTGAAGGCACTCGGTTGCCTTGTGGAGGGGCTTGATTTTCTTTGGGAGGAACTCCCGTAGTAGCCAAATCTTCCGCCACACATTTTGCCACTGCACGTCTTGTAGTCATATCCTATATCCACAAGAAAAGGATTAAAAGAAAAAGAGATGCATAGTGTTAGCACTCATAAGGCACGACTTTCAAGATTACCAATAAGTGAGAATTTCTAAGCGTCACATAGACTCTCATTCATAAGTGTGGCGCTCTTCACACCCATGAACAAGACTCTAGGTAGACATTGTTCAATGAGACATCAATTGATTTCTTTAACATCATGATTTAACACCAAGTTTGTCAAGACCGTTGATCACCCCATAGGCGTAACTGGCGTCGTCTCTTACAAAGACTAGCATCATAGCATTCATCATTATCTTTCATAGGTTAAAATGCAAAAAAATAAAACTTTTCATATATATATATATATATATATATATATATATATATATATATAGTGAGGTTTACATAGACCTCTCGCATACTAGATATGGAGTTTACGTGGACTCCTCACATTGGAAGCTTGCATATGCTTCTGTTTTAGATAACATAATCGATACATAAGAATTAGTCTAATATTTCGTCTCATATTGACCATCTAAACGAGTACAAATCTTGGACATAGCCAATACAAAGTCAACATGCCAATATAGGCTTACATCAATATCAAAATGATAAAGGAATGAACAATGTCTTTATGACAATACAAATTTAAAGCTAGAATGTGGAACAAGGTAACATCCCCTAACATGAGGACCTACCAACACTAGGGGAAAATAATCCAAGTCTTCTTCAATAGGCCCCCTAGGAACTCAATGGCCGGAATCTACGTTATTGTAGAAATATAAAGGAAATGGTTTAGTACACCACTTGTACTAAGTATGAAAACGTATGCATATAAATGTTGAAATCATGCTTAAAGGGATATTTGTTCAAAACCATGACAAGTTACTTTGAAAAGCCTTATGTACAACCAAGAGCATATGTAAAAAAACAATTATATATTCTTTAAGAGAAGACCATATCCAACACAAGACCGACAACATCAAATAGATCAAGTAAACTTTTGTAGTAGCATATTAGAACCCATAATCAAAGAAACTCCACCATTATTTTATAACAACTAAGCATGTACAAGGGCTCACAACATTTCAATATATGCAAGACCTTTACTCATAACCCATTACCAAGCTTACAAGTACAATTACCAAGTGAAGCCCCATAACCCCACTCAACTAAGTAAACCAACCAAAGGATCATAAGCAATGCCTAACTTCATATAATATAGCATCATGAGTAGTCATCATCATATATAAAAAATATAGACCAACAACATATCCATTAAGTAAAACCAACATCATATGAGTTCATCAACATGTAAAGTCAATATATGCATATCATTTATTTCATAAGAACATAAGAACATCCTCCTAGGACTTCCCTTAAGGCCAACTAGTGCAATGTATAGGTAGAGTCTCATACCCCTAACTAGACTAATTCAAACCCTTTAAGTCACCCTAGTTGAGTTCACTTTATTACTTCATTTTTACTTTTGGGAATAATTGCCTAAACCAACATAGACCACATGAGCTAAATGTGGAATCAGGTTTCATGAAACCGTACATGGAAAGAAGGTGGACTACTTGCCAAGGTAGTACCAAAAGATGAACATAGCATTCTAGGTGGATCCACTAGCTAATATTGATATGGGGGTAACATAGTTCAAGAACTAGGAGACATATGTTTGATTCTCTATATGAACAATTGCATACTAGTAACTATCTCATGAGAACCCTTGATAACTCTCCCTTCCATGGGGGATTCAGCATCTCTTATTGTCAAGTTCACTCGGTGCTAAGCTAAACTCCCTTTTTGAAATGTCTTTAAGTTTTTATTAATCATCATAGCTGAGTATAGGTCAGAGAGGACACATCCCATGTAAGCACATTGTAAGGAATATCATGGTCTTATATGCACTCTAGTCTCATTCTCAAGTAGAGATACATTGTACTCTAGTCTCCTTATTAAGTAGAGCTACAAACCATAACATATTCACTCGGTGCTAGCCTTTGTTCTCATAGGGTAAGTTCAATAAAAAGGAGCATATAAAAAGGTACCATCTCTTAGTCATTACCTAGTCATAATGCACCTACCAAAGATGGGTGCACTATGATTGCCACTCAATGGTCTATAAGGATAACTCATTCTTAACCTTCTTTCTATATAGAAGGTTCCACATAATAGTCATACTTAGAAGGGCACCATTCTAGGTCTACCGATCCTAGACATTCATTCAACATTCATCCATACACATACAAGACAAAGGTGCATAAACCTACTAACTTAAGATCTTCGTATTCATAATGTACATGTATCAAGTAAAGGACACAAGTCTACCAAGACAAGACACACACATCTTCACATATAACATATCATTCTATAAGCACATAGGCATAACCCGCATCATCTATAGGTCACCCTATTCACTACTATAATATCATCAATATAACCATCATAAGACTCACATAATTTAATAGGAAGAATCATTCATTAACTTTGAGACTACACACCTAAGGACATAGTCATAGTCTATCATGATCACCTAACATCATAATAGAAGAACACATACTATCACCTTAATTACAAATGGATGGATATGATCATACTTCACATTATTCAACTATACAAATCATCATTATATATCAAGTAGTTGCCGACAAGGCCATGATCATTATAATACATAAACTAACGCCGACGATGCCATATAATTCACAAGTAATGCACATAACACCGACACCGTAGGTCGACCATACCAATCAAAACATAATTCAAGACCTACATTACATTAAATAAAGAGAATTAGGGCAGCGTAAAACCAAATCCATTCTCACCACTTCAATCCATAGCTAACTCATCCAATACGATACCATTAGGCCCTTACCCATGGCTATGTTCATCAATTCAATACAAAATCATAATTCTAAATTAATCTAAGTCAATGCAATATATATTTATCAATCTAATACATCCTATGCATCAATGCAATACAATTCTTACATCATTGCCCATAGAAAACTACACTAGAATTCATAAGCATTGAGACAAGATTAAATTACCCATAATATAGTCAAAATAAAGATTGCATGGTTTGCGTGGGTTCATAGGAATTATAGACTTAAAACATTTCATTAGCATCAGTTCAATCTAAAACATTGATTTAAAACTTTTTATGCAAGAACACATTACTAGATCACAAAATTGGAGAATTCATGTCTTTTATCATCTTTCAAAATCATTGGAATTGACTCCTTGAAGAAAGAGATTTCAAGGATAAATAACCATACCAGAATTGTGATGAAAATCCCAAAATATTGATGGAGAAAAACCTAAGAAATCTATCTTTTTCCTTAAAGCATCAAAGCTTCAACAATGGAAGCTTTGGAGAGAGTGAATGGAGAGGTTTTGTTTTGAGTTGAGGGTTTTGCTTTAATTGGTGAGGTTAGGGGTTTAAATAGGTCCTACAACCGTCCATAATGCACCCCTAAATTACCCAAAAGAACCTTACATTTATTGGACAAATTAATTAACTCAAATTTGACATAAAAATGACGCAAAAAAATCTGGAACATAACTACGCATCGTGGAGGCACTTCCATAGATTAGTTTTCAAATATTCTTGGAAAGAATGATTCGTGACAGCCCCGAGTCGTAAGGAAAATCTTTTGCCTACTGCGTGAAATGTGCGTGTCGTGCAGAAGCATGCCAATTCTTTGCTGCTTTGCAGCTTCGCTGACCCATGTTTGGGTCCTCCTCGGGGACCCTTTTGATGTTCCCCGGGGCGTCGTTCTTGGACGTTTCGACCCTTTGTATGTTAGGATATGAGTAGTAACCCTCGATAATGAATTTCATCTTCAAACAATCCCCCAAAACATCACTACAAAACACTCTGACACACTAGTTCAACTTCGACTAATTTCCAAACGTCTTAAACGTTCTTGGACGTTGGACGTCAAACACTTCCAAACTTCATAAACTGCCTAAGGAAACTATTTTTAACAATTTTATGACTTTAAAATATCACGACGCTAGTGATAGGCTCTAGTTCACCTTAGCTAATTTTGAGGGATGTAATAGGAGATAATTTGTTGAGCCTTGTAAGGTGATTGTGATGTATGCTAGTTAATGGTAGAAACCTTATGACTAGTAATATAGTTAATGATCCCCTCTATGAACCTATTCTAGGATTTGTAAAAAGGGTAAAAAGTAATTTTATTCCATAAGTGGGAAGTATGATTACCCTAAGGTGACTTAGGGAGATGTATTGTATGTACCCCTTAGCTCTTGAAGAGAAGGAGAGAATTGAGGTTGACTTACTTTGAAGTGATTAGTTGACATTTAAGCTTGAATTTAAATATGGTCAACTGAGGAAGTGCTTAGATTGTACCTAGGCATGGTTGGTTGGAAAGTTCCAGCAAAAGTGATAACCCTTGTAGATTGGTCTTGACTTGTCTTGACGTTGATGTTTGAGGACAAGATGTGATTAGGCTTACACAAAGTGGTGGACAATGTGCATGGATGGTAAGATTTTAAGAGACCTTGATGTACCTATGATGAGTTCCCTTGAACTTCTCTAGATTGAAAATCACATTGAAGTGTTGATGAGAAGGATGTTCATAAGCTTAGATCCCAAGATAGGGATGATTAACTTAGTTAATAGGATTGGTAAGGTATTATTCCCCTAGAGTTGAGAGGAGTTTCTCTAAAATGAGTTTATCCTAAGTGGGGGAGGATGATTTGGGTAGTAAGGTTTTAGATATCCCTATCTTTTCCTTCTATTCTTACTCAAGCTTGAAACCAAAGAGTTCCTAAGTAGCTTTTTTTGATAGTAGTCTTGCATAAAAGGATAAGGTGCATGTTCTCCATATGATATGCATGTCTTAAATGATGTTATGTTATGCATATATGAAAGGTCTTTATTACATAAAAAAGAATTTTTGATAAATTTGCATGTTACTCATGTTGTTTTGCATCCCTATATGATAAATGTGCAATTTGATTTCATGAGATAGCTTAAGGATCATGCTTGATGTCACTTATGATGTGTAATTTTCCCCCCACAATGAGGAATTGATTCTCCTTTAAATAAGATAAGATGAGCCTCATTGAAAAAATGTGTAACTTTTGAGATTTTGGAAGTGTTATTATAGGCTCTTTTTTGAGGAGTGATGGTTTGTCTAGCCTATGTTGATTGTTGTGCCTATAAATTGTGATAAATTTCTCTAAATGCTGCATGTTTATGTAAGCTAGTGATGTGCTAAGAATAGAAAGCTCTAAATTTACTTCCTAATGTTGTGATGTGTTTGGTGTGACTGACCATGTTGATTTCATAAGGAAAGAAGTATAAGAATAATGTGGTTTGAAGAAAAGAAATACTCCTTAATATGAATAAACCTCTATGCAATTCTTTAATATGAACTCTATTCTTCCATGTGTATATGTTGTGAATTGGAGAAGGTAGTTCCTCCTTGAACAAAGCTAAGCATGGTAATGTCATATATGAACTTGATGGTATTATGTCTAGACTATAATATTGTAGTTAATCTACCTTATTCATGATTTTTGTGCAACTAACTTAATTGTTTAAATTTTCTCATGAGTTGTAGTGTGGATTATGCTTAAGTAGGGAATTGGAATCAATAGTATGTTTAACCTTGTGGTGAAATATTGAACATGCCTAAAGTTGGAGAAGGTAGTTCCTTATGAATATGAAGAAGTATGTAAGCATGGAATGAATTATAGAAGTTGTCCATGCCTGATTATGTTGCCTGGAATGCATGGTAGAATGAATTTTGTGTTCCTTGTAAAATAGTGCATTGACTTTTATGTGATAAAATGTTGAAGTGTTGCGATCTGCTATGAAAGTCATTGAAAGTGTTTAAATTGTATTATTGTCATTCGAGGACGAATGTTGTTCTAAGTAGGGAGTATTGACACGTCCTCAAAATGAGATAAGGTAGATAGAGACTAACAGGAGCCTAACAAGGTTAATAACATGTTAATTAAGTGTTTTAAAGCATGTATAATTGATTTGAACTCATTTGAAGGTCAAACGTCCAATAACGTCCAAGACGTTCGAATGTTGGTCTTTAGACGTGCTAGTGAGTCCTTGTATGTTTGGCTTGATTTTGTGTGTTGTTTGGAGTTGAGAAGCAGTGTAGTTAACCCTAGTACGTTAATAGACATGTTAAGGGTAAAAACATCCGGGTAAGCCTCCCCGGGGACCACCCGAAGGGCCCCCAAGGAGAACCCAAACATTGGACAAGAGGCTTCCCAAGGCAGCGTGCATGAGCAAGAATGAGACCTTGCCCTCGCGGCGAGCACCTAGAAAGCACCTCATTGCCTCAAAATTATTTTGGACAGAATTGGGAGGCTGCCCCACGACGCGCAGCCCACCTTCAGATCCGATTGCATCATTTTTAAGTCAAATTTGACATGTCTAAAAGTCCCAATTCGTGTGGGGGTGTTTGTAACTTAGGGGACGTTTTATTAACTGTTTATAGGTTTAAAACCCTTTCCCAAGACAAAACCCCAACACCCATTAAGAAATCAAATTCCCAAAGTTCTCTTCTCTTCCAAAAATCCCAAAACCTCCATTGAAGACGAAGCTCAAGAAGAAGCTATTGAGTTGGATTATTTGAGCTTTATTCTCAGATTTTCATGGACTTTTTAATTTAGAAGGTATCATGGTCCTTCATCCCTAGATGACCATTCATCTATGGAGCCTTTCAAAGGTTTTCTAAACATGAATTCTAAGTTAAAAATCCTATCTTTCAATCTAGCCATGGGTTCATTCTCAAACTGATTTCAATAGCATTCTAATGATGAATATGTGTTTATTTACTGATTTAATGATGAATTATATCCAATTTTATGAAGAACCCATGATCCTCTTAATTTCTCAAATTAGCCTATAATGTGGGTCTTGCGATCTTGATTTGATGTTTATAGAATTGTGATTAGACTATATTCAATTGTTTATTGCTATTACTTTCTATATCAATTGAATATGAATTGTGGATAAATGATCAAAGATGATGCTTATCTTGGAGATTTGGTAAGTTTACCTACTTCTTCTAATTAGCCTTGAATATATATTTAATTGTGTTGATTTGTATGGTCCACTTATGGTGGCAGTGATTACATGCTTTCACATATTTATGTGATATGATAATGGTGTTGAAGGAATTAGATGCAATATGAATTGATATGATGATTTCTATGTTAGGAAGTTGAAACATTTAGCCTTTATTCTAATATCATGTCTAAGTGATTTGATGTTGTGTGATGTTACCTGTATAGTCTTCTACACTACTTGTTTGACCTAGGTGTGGAGATGATTTTATATATATATGTGTGATGATCAAGTTAGGGTTAGGTGTTGTTTATATGGCTAATGATGAAGAATATCCTTATAGAATTACCCCTACCCATATGAACTCTATATGAATGTGTGATCAAAGTATGCTAGGAGTCTTATATTCTATTGTTGAATATGTACTTGCCTCCTATGATGTAATGTAACTGTCTGTAGTCTATAGTCCTCAATACTCTATATGTTTGTATGACTTGAGACTTGAAGAATGTTGTACATGTGTTGTGGTCTTCAAAGGGTGGGTTCCTCAATACTATATGATAGCCATTATGTGATAATGTCAACCAATGTACACACACACTTCATGCATATCTACGAGTAGGATAGATTCATGTTGACTAAGAAAGGGATAGTTCTCCTATGCATCAATTCCTATTTATATGCATGTAAAGTATATGATTTATGAAGTTATGAACATGTGTTCTTAAATGCGTTTATGTGAAGGTAGATCTCACATATATGTACACACACATGCATGTATGAAATGATATGATTATTTAAAAGGACATTCTCACATAAGGTAGGTTCTATGATGAATGTATAACTCTCACCCTAGATACCTTTGAGCTATATGATATATGAGGGAGTAAGTCCCTAAGTCCTATTCTTTATGAACTAATGTTATCTAAAGTCTTATTGATGTTTAAAAAGGAAATTATTGCTTAGCACTGAGTGAACATGACAAATGAGAGTGGGAGCTTCGCGTCTAGTAAGTCCGGCTTCCACAAGAGAACCTTCATGTTAGTATGTCTGGGTTCCCAACCAAGATGTTGTCTCATGAGATGGAAACCTTCATGCTTAGTTAGTCAAGGTTTCTAGAAGCAATGTAACAACCCTAAAAATGGATATGATAAGTAATGCTTAATGTGTCTAGAATGCCTACGATTAGACCTGGTTCACACAGATTGATGCGCGTTGAACCAGACCTCTGAACCCTTTCTACAGCCAAGCCAACTAACTTGGGGAGTTAGTTGAGCTAGGAAAGGTTGGGTCCAGCCATGTAGGGCTCTCGAATATGAAGATTTACTCGAATGAGTCTTTACCGGACTTAAAAATGGAAAATCTTAGGTTTGGAGGGTCTATGGGTAAAATTGTCTTTTTCTAGGCTAAGGGTAGTATCGTAACTACCCTAAATATATAATTAATTATTTAATTAATAAGGTGGAGGGGCATTTTGGGGAGAGAGGGCCGAAAATTGGCTCTTGAAGTGAAGTCTTGCTCCACCCGGGTTCGAACCTAGGTGAAAGCAATGAATTAAAGTTGTTTTTATTTAATTGGTAAATTAATGTAATTAATTAATATTTATTATTTATTGGATGATTTAAAATAAAAGGGAAATCAGATTTTTATTAATAATTAACTAAACCTTATTTGACTAAGTGCTAAACTAGACTCCTAAGCCTAAGGTAACTCTCTCCTCTCACGTCTATATCACTTTCACGTTCAATCTCTCTTCTCCCATTCATGTTTCTCTCTGCCAAATAACATTCAAGAACCGAAAATTTACCAAGGTTCTTCACACTTTAAGAACTCACACAAAAATATAAGAAAAACAAACGTTAATCAATCACGTAGGCGAAGAGAAGGTTTTCCGTCGAGTGGGGTGTTGAACTTTCGGTGTTGGACGTGTGTTTGGAGAAGTTTTTGGGCAGCAAGTCGAGGTTTGAACGTCAAAAAAAAAGGTATGGGTTCTCTTCTCTCTTGGTCCCTTTCCCAAGAGACCCCTTAAGGTTCAGTATATTCTAATCCGAAAACTAGGGTTGTTCCCCATTGCATGTCACTGTCACTAGCTCCCAATGATTTGTAGGTTGGGTATGTTTGCTGGTACATATTAGGCGTGTATTGTGTTTTCGTGCAAGAATATGTTCATGAATGTGTGTTAAAAATCGTATGAATGACAACCTATATGTTCCGAAACTATGTGCATGTGTGTGCAAAAATGTGACCGTGACTAGGTGTTCTCCGGTTAAGGCTCAAAAATTGTGATGTTATGGTTGTTATCTTACGTGCATAAATTTATGTAAATCGTGATGTTCATATGAGATAAAATGTGGCTGATTTGAGTGATAATCTCTTGTCTAAACGAATCCATGAAAATGCACCTAAAACGTTCTAAATGCACTATGAAATTTCCCTAAGAACTAATGTGTAACTTGATGAAAATATGCTGAAAAATTACAAAATTTCCAGCTTCAAGTGATGAATTTCGGTCAAGATAAGAGGGTTCAAAATGTTGTGAAAAATGAATTAAAACAAGTGAGGTCATGGAGGATTGAACCCGTGACCTCACCATGTTAAAAACCATGAAAATAAAGAAGTAAAAAGGAATGTGGTGAAGGGGATTCGAACCATGGTCTTGGCTGGAAAATAATGTATTAAAATAAGAAATGAGAGGAGTAAGATTCGAACCCACAACCTCTTGGTCAAGCTTAAGGAAAGAACGAAAAGAAAAGAAATGTGAGGCGTGGGAATTGAACCCACTACCTCTAGGCAGTAAAGAATAATTAAAAGAAAAGTAAAGTGAAGCTGTGGGGGGTCGATTCCACAACCTCATGGTCAACTCGAGATAGTCAAGGAAAAAAAAAGGGGTTGTGGGGGTTCGATCCCACAACCCCTCGGCCAAGGAAGAGAATTTTCAAAGGATAGAAATAAAAAGGAAACGTTGATGTTGGGGCTCGATCTAGGGTCCCAATGTCATGTGGACCGAAATTAAATAAAAAGAAAAATGTAAAGTGTTGTCCAAGGGATTCAAAACCGGGTTCCCTTGCCTAAATTTCTTATTGATACATAAGTCATATGTGAATTAAATATTCAAGAATAATGCTGCCTACTTAGATTGAAATCGAGATCTTGGCATACATACAAGTTGCATAAGTCTTGTACCACATAATTTTAGGAAGATATGAATCACTTAAACGAACTATGAATGAAGACTCATGGCTTGTATGTATAGACCCATAAGTCTAATATACGTTTAAAAATAAGTGAACCTAAGATGTATGTAATGAAATGATGAAACCCTAGAAGGGTTAAGTAAGAGTGTGAAACACACTAAAAGGCCAAGAGCATTGGTATATGATGAAATGAACATTCACGTAATAAGGGGTGAGTATTATGAATAGCAATGTGCTAAAGTTAATGAATGTGGTGACAACATGATAAGAGGCTAATGTAAAAGATGAGAGCAATCTCAAATGAGCCTAAGTAAATGTTACCAAAACGTACTCACCTATGAGAGTGTAAAGTTAATGAATAGACTAGTCTCTCTGAACACTCAAATGAAAGTATTGAGAATAATGTATACTTAATACTAATGATGAGATGAGAAATCATCTATTGAGCTATGATGTCCTCATACTAGAAGCCAGCTTCCATGACGTATGAGTTGAATGAAATGGAACTTTATACTGAGCACCGATAGACTAGCTATGAGGGGTGATGCCTTCTTTTGGGAAGGGCAGAGGTTCACATAACTCTCATGAGATGAGACTGTCTGGCATGCCGGGTATGGGTATCCTTATATCTCCTAGTCTTCGAACCTATACTGCCAATATAGGGATCTGGCGGGGTTCAATTTCCATGTACTCTAGCATGTTTTGGGTCACTTTGGCCGGTGATTCCACCTCTTTTCGGCGTGGGGGAGACACTGGATTTCATGATGCTCACATGATTTATGTCGATTAAAGTTAAAGTTCCCAATGAATGAATGAGGCCTGCCTCAAATGATGCACATAATGAAATGAATGATACCAAAGGTGTTAGGATAGGATAATCAAGAGGTGAGCTAGACTCAAGTAATGACACTAGGTTATTCTTGATCATTGCACAGCAAAACCTATGAGAGTCTTAAACTACATCCTAGGTATAGATGGTGTTTACAATAGCTTATGAATGAATGAAATGAAGTACGTATGAATGAATAAAGCAGACTCTCTGTTTGCTAATAAAGACTCCCTAGTTGAGGTCCCATATGTTGAGCCCTCATTTTAGGAAGTTTTAATGACAAGTCCGTGATTCCAAGGTCTCATTGCATATGAATGAATGATATGAAAGATGTTATGTGCTATATGCAATATGATATGTGCTATGTGTAAGATGTTATGTGCTGTGTGCAATATGATAAGTATGATGATTCATGTTACTCTCATGGCATGAATTTCCTAATCCAAATTTGGAAAGCTCACTAACTTTTCTAATCCAAATTTTGAAAGATCACTGACTTTCCTAATCCTCCATTAGTGTTTCTTTCCGTTTTTATTTGAGACATTGTATTGGTGCCATTTTGGCAACTATACATTTAATGCAGTATTGAACTATTTCTTTCGGTTGATAATCTTAATGTTAGATGGTTGATTGTGAACATTATGAATATAAGTATAATGATCTTTATGCATGTTAAGAAACAAGAAGTTTCAAATTTTCCGCTAAATTAACCTAGATGAAGTAAGAATGATGTAAGTAGGCTTGTCTACGACCTCTGAGAGGTCAACGACGCCAGTCTCATCTGGAGTCTAAACTCCGGTCGTGACAAAGTTGGTTGATAACGTTCAAATATACTTCTTGAAAAGAAATATAAACGATCGTATGCAATATATTTACCCAACTATGAGTCGGGATCGATCCCACAGAGAATATGGAAGAATATTATCAATAGTAAATATTTAACTTGATAGTCGTTATATAAAAATGGGGGATTTTAAATTGAAATAAAAATAAAAGAAATAAAAATAGCTTTGAACTAAGTATTTATTTATATCCAAATTAATAAAAATAACTAGGAATGTGTTTCCCATAAGCTTATAACGTGGTAATCCTAGTAATATCAATTCTTCTCTAGTGTTATGCATGCAAAGTGATAAGTTATGTATCTCTAAATCCTTGGTCCGGCATCAAGAGAATTTCACTCCGCACCTTGGTCCGGCTACGTGTGTGGCTTTACTAAACCTTACCTTTACCTCATATTAAGCATCATAATCGATGTTTGGCTTAGTTGTTACTTCGCACCAATCGACACTAGCCTATTAGATAGTGTATACTAAATCTACGTTGATAATTCTTTTCTTATTATCTACCTCCTTGGTCCGGCAAGTAGCAATAAGGCGAGTTCTAACGTTGGCCACCGTTAAAAAGACTTCTAAACGAAAGAATTATCAATACATGCAATAACCTATTTGAGAATTGCTTAATTACTATTCAGACTTTGTTAATCGCTTATGGTTCCCACAAACCTAGTTGTGAAGCTTAGCTACTCATTATCGCAAAAAACACAATTAAAATTTATCAAAATAAATTTGTTTGTGTTAATCATAAAAAGTTAAGAACAATAGCTAAAATATATTTTTATTAATAACGAATACAAATAAATAATAAAGGAGAAGAAAGAATAAACCACAATTCTCCGGCCTCCACGGCGGCTCTTACAAAGCTCCAAAGCTAGAAAAAATTTATATTATGTCTTGTATCTTGTTTCTTGACTTCCCCCCAAATAATAATTTTCCATGCCTTATTTATAGATGTAGAAAACCCTAAATAAAATAATTAAGTCCAAACAAATTAGGAATCCAAAACCCAAAAGAATTGGCGTGCTTTTTTTTTCCTTTTTTCTTTTTCCGCGTGTAGTAGTGCAGCGTGAAGCGTGTGAGACTGCCACGTGGCTGCTTCAATGTTTTTGCAAATTGCAATTGCAGCAATGCATCTTTATGTATAAATATATTATTTTATCAACTTTAATCCATTAAGCTGCCTGCTTGATTTTCTTTTTCAATCTTTTATCTTTAATTCGTTTAAGCTCCAAACTTCTTCATTTTTCCATCAATTTAATTCTACAAATAAAATACACAATTTAGCACAATTCATAAAATTTATGCTCAAAACAGATAAATATAAATGATAAATATGACATAAGTAATGATAAAAAATGTGTAGTTTGGCCTCACATCAACACCCCACACTTAAACTTTTGTTCGTCCTCGAGCAAACATTAAAGCTCATCTAAAAAAAAAATTATTCTAGCAATGTCATAACTTTGATTGACACAAACAATTAAGCCATATATCCATTTTAAAATATCAAGTAGACTTCTCAATCATTATGCAAGACATCCAAGTAAACAACAAACCTCTAACCTCCTAACTTCAAGGATGGACTTTGAACTCATAAAATTTATGCTTGCTCACCTACTCTCATCAAAGAAAGTTAATAACATCACCTATCTATCATGAAACAAGTGCCCTCACAAAACAAAATAGTCCACACAGTCAATTCAAAAGATTGAATGTAAATTAAGGACTTCATATGAAGAACAACTCTCACACTCACAAATAAAATTCACATGTATGCACAAAGAACCATATGCTTGCCCATTATGTACATCTCCACTAATTAAACATGCTTGAATAGAATCAAATAGGACTTTAACGTGTTGTAATGTAGGCTAAAGACGGGTAGAAAAAATATATATAATAGTGACTTCCACTTCCTTAAGCACTTTGCAATTTTTTTGACTTCATCACCCATATTTTCTTCTCTTTATTTTCAGCCCTCTCTTCAACAATTATTTCACTAGTAATTCTCATCATCACAAGAATGTTTAAGTCAATTTTTTTTTTTTGAATTTTCCTTCATAATAGCCACCCTCGACTTGCGTATTTTACATAAGTTAAGGTGCACGATGTCCTTGGAAGGACCAGGGCCATCATCAAGGTAAATTCTTTTTTTTTTATGTCACATTCCAATTATATATTTTTTTTCACATTCTTTCAAAGAGGGCTTTTAAGAACTTTGTAGCTATCATTGATTACCTTTTCACTCATTTATCCCCTTTTCTCAGAATTGATAATTAAAATAAGTCTATGCTATGATGCTCAAAGGAAGCAAGGTGCAAAAACTAGGGATTCAACAAAATAGTCAAGGGAAAAATATGGGTACCAACAAAAGGCTACAAACTCAAAAGGGCTAACTAGTGATAAAATATCTGAAAAGGCTAAAATTTATAAGACAAATCAAAGAAAGCCTATTATCATCTCCTACACAAGGCAACACTTTTTTTTATTTCGCTTCAATAACATGCAGGGCAAGTTCTAGACTAAGATGCAAAACATGGAATAAACAAAATCTCACCACACGTGGCACAAGTATCAATCAAGATGGATCAATTCTACTTCTAACAGAGACAGGATCATAACAAACTACAAAATAAATAAGTTATATAGAAAGTCACAATCATGAACCTAGATGTCAAAAGGTTTGCAATTTCACTAGTAATCAAGCATTCACAAGAAAGTACAACTTAAAATTAGGCCCAAATAGTAAGTATCATATAACTTAAAAGGTTTTTTTTTTCTTTCCAAAAATAATAATAAAAAAAATTATACCTAAAATAAATAAATAAAAGACACTCGGTTCAAAAGGGACTATCCTCAGGAAAAGAACCGAAAACAAAAGCCAAGGAACCCATCCTTAAAAAACTCAAGTAAAATAGTAAAAACTAGGAATTCATTCCTCCACCCCACACTTAAAAAGATGCTATGTCCCCAAAGCATTAAATAAAATATAAAACAAGGGTTAGGAAAACTCCCTGAGGCCTTTAAGCCTAGCTAATAGCACGTTCTCTAAATTTATATGAAGGGTCGTCACCCCACACTTAAGCTCAAATATGCTTTTTTTTTTTTTATTGGGTACTCAGACTTCCCCTAATCTGCAAAAACAAGATAAAAAACGTGATACTAATAAAATAAAATAAAAAACTAATAAAAAAAATAAAATAAAAAGAAGTTACACTACTAATACGACACTATCAATTTTACTATTTTTTTCTTCCACTTTGAAGATATGAATTGCACCCCCAATTTTGAATAAATTTTTCTATTACGCTCAAGGGTTGGTGGTACAAAAAGAAAGGTCCCAAATAACAGATAACGCATTATGCACTTCTTGGATTCTATGTGAGAAATGTAATTTTTCGATGTTGAAAAAAAAAAATTCAAGAATATAGACACAATTTTTCTCCTCCATGCACTCTTCTATAGGTTCAGATGACTCGATGATAATAATAATAAAAAAATTTAAAACTAATCCTAAGTAAAAAACATTAATAATAATAATAATAAAAAAAATTATAAGTTAAAATAAATACTAAAGACAATTTCTAAGCCATACTCCCCGGCAGCGGCGCCATTATTTGATAACGTTCAAATATACTTCTTGAAAAGAAATATAAACGATCGTATGCAATATATTTACCCAACTATGAGTCGGGATCGATCCCACAGAGAATATGGAAGAATATTATCAATAGTAAATATTTAACTTGATAGTCGTTATATAAAAATGGGGGATTTTAAATTGAAATAAAAATAAAAGAAATAAAAATAGCTTTGAACTAAGTATTTATTTATATCCAAATTAATAAAAATAACTAGGAATGTGTTTCCCATAAGCTTATAACGTGGTAATCCTAGTAATATCAATTCTTCTCTAGTGTTATGCATGCAAAGTGATAAGTTATGTATCTCTAAATCCTTGGTCCGGCATCAAGAGAATTTCACTCCGCACCTTGGTCCGGCTACGTGTGTGGCTTTACTAAACCTTACCTTTACCTCATATTAAGCATCATAATCGATGTTTGGCTTAGTTGTTACTTCGCACCAATCGACACTAGCCTATTAGATAGTGTATACTAAATCTACGTTGATAATTCTTTTCTTATTATCTACCTCCTTGGTCCGGCAAGTAGCAATAAGGCGAGTTCTAACGTTGGCCACCGTTAAAAAGACTTCTAAACGAAAGAATTATCAATACATGCAATAACCTATTTGAGAATTGCTTAATTACTATTCAGACTTTGTTAATCGCTTATGGTTCCCACAAACCTAGTTGTGAAGCTTAGCTACTCATTATCGCAAAAAACACAATTAAAATTTATCAAAATAAATTTGTTTGTGTTAATCATAAAAAGTTAAGAACAATAGCTAAAATATATTTTTATTAATAACGAATACAAATAAATAATAAAGGAGAAGAAAGAATAAACCACAATTCTCCGGCCTCCACGGCGGCTCTTACAAAGCTCCAAAGCTAGAAAAAATTTATATTATGTCTTGTATCTTGTTTCTTGACTTCCCCCCAAATAATAATTTTCCATGCCTTATTTATAGATGTAGAAAACCCTAAATAAAATAATTAAGTCCAAACAAATTAGGAATCCAAAACCCAAAAGAATTGGCGTGCTTTTTTTTTCCTTTTTTCTTTTTCCGCGTGTAGTAGTGCAGCGTGAAGCGTGTGAGACTGCCACGTGGCTGCTTCAATGTTTTTGCAAATTGCAATTGCAGCAATGCATCTTTATGTATAAATATATTATTTTATCAACTTTAATCCATTAAGCTGCCTGCTTGATTTTCTTTTTCAATCTTTTATCTTTAATTCGTTTAAGCTCCAAACTTCTTCATTTTTCCATCAATTTAATTCTACAAATAAAATACACAATTTAGCACAATTCATAAAATTTATGCTCAAAACAGATAAATATAAATGATAAATATGACATAAGTAATGATAAAAAATGTGTAGTTTGGCCTCACATCATTGGTATCAGAGCACTAGGCTAAATTTCGAGAATAATAAGTTCACATCAACCACATTGAGTAGTTTCTAAGTCATGGTAATGAAGTGCACCACTATCCAGAATTAGAGACTGCATGATGCGTAGGAAAATTTCTCTTGTTTTGAGGGAGTCCTTACCCGTGTTGACCAAGTTCCAATTGTTGGACTAGGGGAGGAAAATGAGGAGGTTCCTCTTCAACAACCTCAAGTGCGTCCGGAACCTCAAGTGCCTCCTATGCCTCAAGCTCCTTTTGTTGAGGGTGATATGACTAATGCGGAGTTGAGGGCTGCCCTAATGAACTTGACCCAACTCATGACAGCTCAAGCTCAAGTTGTCAACAATCACTTTGTGGGCCAAGCTAATCTAGGAGATAGGCCCCAACCAAATGTTAGTACTCCCGCTTCTAGGATTCGGGATTTCATGAGGATGAACCCTCCTACTTTTCATGGCACTAAGGTGGATGAAGATCCACAAGGCTTCATAGATGAGGTTTTCAAGGTGGTAGATGCTATGGGTGTGACTCCTAGGGAGAAAGCGGAATTGGCCGCTTACCAACTTAAGGATGTTTCTCAAGTGTGGTATGAGCAATGAAGGGGTGAGAGACCCTTAGAAAGAGGATCGGTTGATTGGGAGGAATTCAAAGAGGCTTTCCTAGATAGATTCTTTCCTTTAGAGTGGAGGGAGAAGAGGATGGTAGAATTCATGAACCTCCGTCAAGGGGGAATGAGTGTGCAAGAGTACTCTCTCAAATTCACCCAACTCTCTAAGTATGCCCCAACCATGGTAGCCAACCCTAGGGCTAGGATGAACAAGTTTGTGATGGGCGTGTCTAGCTTGGTGGAAAAAGAGTGTCGTACGGCTATGCTTCTTAATGACATGGATATCTCTAGGATCATGGTTTATGCGCAACAAATTGAGGAGTCCAAAATTAGGGAGATAAGGCAAGAGGGCAAGAGACCTAGGTCGGATGATTCTAGTCACCAAAGTCCTAAGAAGAGGTTTTATCCCCAAGATTCTTCTATGGGAAACAAGGATAGGGCTCCAAATCAATCTTCTCAAGGTGGTGGTCATTCCTATGAAAGGGCTAGGTGCCCTACTTGTGGCAAGCAACATGGGGGTAAGTGTCTTGCCGGATCGGATGGTTGTTTTGCATGTGGTAATAAAGGCCACAAGATGAGGGACTGCCCAAACCTTAAATCAAGGGGGAGAGATGTCAATCAAGCTTTCCTAGATCCTAATGCTCCCAAAAAGAACCCTTCCTATGGGATGGGGGCTAGAAAGGATAGTTAATCCGGATTGATGGTTTTGGTAAGTCTCAACTCTTTGTTATTGTTGCTTTTGTGTTATGAGATGAGTTTATATGGTTTTATAGTTCATATGATCACGTCATCTTGATAAATTGCTCAAAGAGTGGAATTTTGAAAGTTTTGTATGTTTGACAGTGTTACAGTGAATGTTCACTGTGAAAAATTTGCAATTTGAGAAAAATTTGCCTTGCCTTAATTGAAGTTTAAATATGTGCAAAATTGTTGTATATGAGCATTTTTAATGTTGGAGAAGGTAGTTCCTCCATAAAAGAAGTTTAAGGTTGAGTTTTGACTTTGTGAAGTTTGGCAAAAGTTGTCTATGTTGATAAGTGTTGAAAGTGTGAAATGATGCTCCTTGCTAATAGATGCTTTGATTGTTGATTGTTGATGTTTTGATCATGATCTAAGTAAATTATCTGATGCTAAGAGAGTCCTTGTTGTTCTTAAAAATTTTAGTGTCATTCGAGGACGAATGTTATTCCAAGTGGGGGAGAATATAACGCCCCAAAATGAACTAAGGTGAACTAGAGCCTCATGATTGTTTCTTGAGTTGATTTTAAGTTAAACGGAGTTAGTTTAGTGTCCTTAGGCAATGTGCAAAGTTTCGTGAAGTTTGGAGGTCAAACGACCAAGAACGTCCAAGGCATTCGAAAGATATGCCTTGAGTCGACCTTGTACGTCTAGGCGAGTTTCGTCGAGTTTTATGTGTTTGTTTTGGATGAAATTCATGTGAGAGGTTTTAAACTTATAGATGATCATATTTGTGTTGGAAACATCTGGGAAATTATCCCCGAGGACCATCGAAGGGTCCTTGAGGAAGGACCCAAAACCTGGTTAGCATGCTGTCCCAGGCAGCCTTGGCGACGGAGCAGTCGACGGCCAGTCATGGATGTGACGCACCGTCACAAGGTTCCGTCGTGGGGGACTTGTTCAAGGGTGTAGAGTGGACCCTTGTCAAGCCTCTGAAGTTTGCAACGGACGGTCAGGACGGGCCGTTGCACCCGTGATGCCCCGTCACAAGCAGGTCGTCGCAAGCCCGTCCC
Source organism: Solanum sitiens (assembly GCA_016801875.1). Lineage (NCBI taxonomy): Eukaryota > Viridiplantae > Streptophyta > Magnoliopsida > Solanales > Solanaceae > Solanum > Solanum sitiens. The sequence goes on along the minus strand of JABWTJ010000110.1, from coordinate 1,350,419 downwards.
TGTGCACAGATTTTTCTGCCAAGTTAGGGTTGAACTTGTAAATTCACTCCACGTCTAAATAAGAGTTTGGAAGGTTTGTTAAGGGATTTTTGGATATATTAAATAAGTTTTAAACCCTAGACCTAGACAAGACCCCCTCACTTCTAAATTCATCTCTCTCTCTCTAAAGAAACTCTCTCAAAGTCACCATTGAAGCCAAGGCTCAAGGAGGGAAAGGAGGGCTGCTTTGGACTTGTTTATTCATCAAAATTAGTGGATTTCATTCTCTTAAAGGTATGGTATCCATTCTTGAATATCTTTTCATTCAAGAAGCCAATTTCCAAAATGGTTTTCAAAAGGGTTTCTAAACTCAAACTTCTTCTAACTTTGATTTCTAGTATGGGTCTTCTTGTATTTACGTTCTAATTGTTTAAATGTATTTATCATGGTTTGAATTGATGATTTTGATGTTAAAACTCCATGAAACTCTTGTATATGCATACTTCAACTTTTGACTTAAAAATGGGTTATGTGAGCATGATTTGAGTAAGGTATGAACTTGGGTCTTCTTGTGTATGTCATGTTGGTGTAGATACTGCCCTAAGGGCCTTCATATGGTGAAATATTGATAAATTGCTTATGGGTAATGATGGTTTGATTTGTTGATGAGTTGCTCTCATTGTATAGTTCTTATTATGAATTGTTATTTGAGTGGTATGGTCCACCTTATGGGTGGCGGTGCTAATTAATGAACTTGATGATGTTTAGTATGTGTTGAGTAGGTAACTTTGAAGGTTTAATATGTGAAATGAAGATATATTGAAATGGGTCTTGTATTGTGTTTTGTATAGCTTGAATTGTATGTTTGACCTAGTTTATGTCTAAATGAAGTATATGACTATGAGAAGCATGTAGTGTAACTTGATGAATCAAGGTTAAAGTATGAGTAGAACTTGATGATAATGAGATGATACTTATATGCAAGGTGTGCACATGTACACACACACACTCTTTTAAGATTTGTATTATGCCAAGTTGAGCAAAAAGGGGAATCTTAAGGTGGACACACTTCGTGAGTTGAGATGTAGTGTCTAGTAGCAACCTCTCCATTCGTAGTGAGCTTTCTAAGATAGAATATTATGTTGAGAAATCCGTGGGGAGTTATGCCTAGCACCGAGAGGATATGAAGGGGAGGTGGATTGCACTTCGTGAGTTAAGATGTTGTAATCCAAAGTACCTCTTGAGATGAGTACTCCTCGTTAGTAGAGAGTGAGTTACTTAGTAGCAATCTCCTTATCCCTTAACTATGTGCCCGCATAGGTGTAGCTATTGGAAAAGCCATGTAAACGCTAAGAAGCATGACCTTACTCTAGGCAAGTAAGGATCCCTCATCCGATAGTTGTTAATATCGGGATTCCATGTCTAGCTCTCATGGTCTTTGTCGGTTAAGCTAACTCCCACAAAGAATTGATTTGAAACTAATTATCTTGTATATGGTTGAATTTATGTATGTATGTCGTGAAGTGCTCAATCCACATTAGTTACCGAGTAGGAGCATTGAGTGGGAGTAGTAGTATGGGATGCTACTCTCACATTGCACTTGGTGTGATCTATACCTACTATGGGAGAAGAGTACCTTCATGAAATCCGTGTGAATGAGTATTATGGTGTAGCGTTATGGATGATTATTGTGGAGTACTTGAGTAAATGGAATCCATTAGGAGTACTAAGTGGGAGTGGTAGTATGGGATGCTACTCTCACATTGCACTTGGTGTGACCTATATTTTTCCATGAGTGTTTTGCATATGTTAGCCAAGGGCGTGGATTTGATTTCCAACGAAGTAAGCCTAAGATTTAGTAGTTTTAAGGGTCGCTTTGGTGTGCTTTGAAGGGAGGTGTAATGAAAATTTCTTCTTAGCTCACCTTAGGGAGTCTTAGGATAACCTTGGGTTAGGGCAACTTCAAATGAAAAAGAGTTCATATGACTTGGACCGTGCCATTCACTGTAAGGTCTTCATTGTAAGAATCCAAAATGTTCACTATGATGTTTTGTTCAATTTTTATTGTAACTTTAGTAAGTTCATTGAAATGTTCCTTTTGATTGCTCTAAGTTTTGGTAAAGTTGCCATAAAGTGTTGATTGTCGATTCTTATGTTGGTTGTTTCTAGATTCATGAATGATATACTTGAATTGCATGAAAAGCTATTCTTACTAAAATGTCCATTTTTGTATGTTTATTTGCATATGCCATACTTAGTACATTGTTGTACTAACCCCATACTTTTATATACCTTATGAGTATAGGTTGGAAGACTTTTTGGAGGATCGGAGTTGAAGCTTGGGAATTCTATCTCTCAAGAATTGGGTATGTCCTCATATATTCGAGGACATAGTTTTATGTTTCTTAGTTTCTTAATTAAGACTTAAAAATGTATTTACTTTTATTGTAAAGGGCCGTGTCCCTAAGATTCCAAGTTGTGTCTTTAAGTTGGCTTGTGACGATAAGATTTCCTAGTATTTATGAAAAGACTTCTTCTTTTATTATTATCGTGAAAAGTTTTAATTCCGCACTACTTTTCATACTTTATGTTGTGAATGCTAGTTAGAGGGCTTGTACGAGGCCCCAAAGGGATCAAGTATCCCGGTCATGATTCGAAGGTTTCCCTAACTTTTAGGGGGTGCTTACGGGTCGTGACAGCAGCAAGTCGAGGTTTGAACATCAAAAAAAAAAGGTATGGGTTCTCTTCTCTCTTGGTCCCTTTCCCAAGAGACCCCTTAAGGTTCAGTATATTCTAATCCGAAAACTAGGGTTGTTCCCCGTTGCATGTCCCTGTCACTAGCTCCCAATGATTTGTAGGTTGGGTATGTTTGCTGGTAGATATTAGGCGTGTATTGTGTTTTCGTGAAAGAATATGTTCATGGATGTGTGTTAAAAATCGTATGAATGACAACCTATGTGTTCTGAAACTATGTGCATGTGTGTGCAAAAATGTGACCGTGACTAGGTGTTCTCGGGTTAAGGCTCAAAAATTGTGATGTTATGGTTGTTATCTTACTTGCATAAATTTATGTAAATCGTGATGTTCATATGAGATAAAATGTGGCTGATTTGAGTGATAATCTCTTGGCTAAACGAATCCATGAACATGCACCTAAAACATTCTAAATGCACTATGAAATTTCCCTAAGAACTAATGTGTAACTTGATGAAAAGATGCTGAAAAATTACAAAATTTCCAGCTTCAAGTGATGAATTTCGGTCAAGATAAGAGGCTTAAAAATGTTGTGAAAAATGAATTAAAACAAGTGAGGTCATGGAGGATTGAACCCGTGACCTCACCATGATAAAAACCATGAAAATAAAGAAGTAAAAAGGAATGTGGTGAAGGGGACTCGAACCATGGTCTTGGCTGGAAAATAATGTATGAAAATAAGAAATGAGAGGAGTGGGATTCGAACCCACAACCTCTTGGTCAAGCTTAAGGAAAGAATGAAAAGAAAAGAAATGTGAGGCGTGGGAATCGAACCCACTACCTCTAGGCAGTAAAGAATAATTAAAAGAAAAGTAAAGTGAGGATGTGGGGGTTCGATCCCACAACCTCATGGTCAACTCGATATAGTCAAGGAAAAATTAAAAAAATAAAATAAAAGGGGCTATGGGGGTTCGATCCCACAACCCCTCGGCCAAGGAAGAGAATTTTCAAAGGATAGAAATAAAAAGAAAACATTGATGTTGGGGCTCGACCTAGGGTCCCAATGTCATGTGGACCGAAATTAAATAAAAAGAAAAATGTAAAGTGTTGTCCAAGGGATTCGAAACCGGGTTCCCTTGCCCAAATTTCGTATTGATACATAAGTCATACGTGAATTAAATATTCAAGAATAATGCTGCCTACTTAGATCGAAATCGAGATCTTGGCATACATACAAGTTGCATAAGTCTTGTACCACATAATCTTAGGAATATATGAATCACTTAAACGAACTATGAATGAAGCTTCATGGCTTGTATGTATAGACCCATAGGTCTAATATACGTTTAAAAATAAGTGAACCTAAGATGTATGTAATGAAATGATGAAACCCTAGAAGGGTTAAATAAGAGTGTGAAACACACTAAATGGCCAAGTGCATTGGCATATGATGAAATGAACATTCACGTAATAAGGGGTGAGTAATTATGAAGAAAAATGTGCTAAAGTTAATGAATGTGGTGACAACATTATAAGAGGCTAATGTAAAAGATAAGAGCAATCTCAAATGAGCCTAAGTAAATGTTATCAAAACGTACTCACCTATGAGAGTGTAAAGTTAATGAATAGACCAGTCTCTATGAACACTCTAATGAAAGTATTGAGAATAATGTATACTTAATACTAATGATGAGATGGGAAATCATCTATTGAGCTATGATGTCCTCATACTAGAAGTCAGCTTCCATGACGTATGAGTTGAATGAAATGGAACTTTATACTGAGCACCGATAGACTAGCTATGAGCGGTGATGCCTTCTTTTGGGAAGGGCGGAGGTTCACGTAACTATCATGATATGAGACTGTCCGGCATGCCGGGTATCGGTCTCCTTATATCTCCTAGTCTTCGAACCTATACTGCCAATATAGGGATCTGGCGGGGTTCAATTCCCATGTACGCTAGCATGTTTTGGGTCACTTTGGCCGGTGATACCACCTCTTTTTGGCGTGGGAGAGACACTGGATTTCATGATGCTCACATGATCTATGTCGGTTAAAGTTAAAGTTCCCAATGAATGAATGAGGCTAGCTTCAGATGATGCATATAATGAAATAAATGATACCAACGGTGTTAGGATAGGATAATCAAGAGGTGAGCTAGACTCAAGTAATGACACTAGGTTATTCTTGATCATTGCACAGCAAACCCGATGAGAGTCTTAAACTACATCCTAGGTATAGATGGTGTTTACACTAGCTTATGAATGAATGAAATGAAGTACATATGAATGAATAAAGCAGACTCTCTGTTTGCTAATGAAGACTCCCTAGTTGAGGTCCCATATGTTGAGCCCTCATTTTGGGAAGTCTTAATGACAAGTCCATGATTCTAAGGTCTCATTGCATATGAATGAATGATATGAAAGATGTTATGTGCTATATGCAATATGATATGTGCTATGTGTAAGATGTTATGTGCTGTGTGCAATATGATAAGTATGATGATGCATGTTACTCTCATGGCATGAACTTCCTAATCCAAATTTGGAAAGATCACTAACTTTCCTAATCCAAATTTTGAAAGCTCACTGACTTTCCTAATCCAAATCTGGAAACCTCACTAACTTTCCTAATCCCAATTTGGCAAGTCCACTGACTTGACTTTCCATAATCATGTTGTTAGGAAAGAGCTATTCTTACTCTTGCATGTCCTTGGTGTGTGATTGCATATACCCATACTTAGTACAAGTGTGTACTAATCCCATACAACTCTATATTTTTAGGTGCAGGTACAGGTGGACGCTAGAGTTTACAAGTTGACGTTGCAGCTGCCCGGACGTGGAGCTTTCATCCGGACTTGGTAGGACCTCATGCTTTCGAGGATGTATACCATTATTATCTAGCTTAGATGTAGGCTTTAGCTAGTGGAGTATGTTCCATTAGTGTTTCTTTCCGTTTTTATTTCAGACATTGTATTGGTGCCATTTTGGCAATTATATATTTAATGCAGTATTGAACTATCTCTTTCGGTTGATAATATTAATGTTAGATGGTTGATTGTGAACATTATGAATGTAAGTAGAATGACCTTTATGCATTTTGAGAAACAAAAAGTTTCAAATTTTCCGCAAAAATAAACCTAGATGAAGTAAGAATGACGTAAGTAGGCTTGTCTGCGACCTCTGAGAGGTCAACGACGCCGGTATCGTCTGGGGTGTAAACTCCGATCGTGATAAGCAATCTCCTTTTTCCATAACTATGTTCCCACATAGAACTCTAGATTAGTGGATCCACCTAAAAGAACTATGTATGAATAGTTGCACCTTCGGCAAGTGTTAACCCTCTCTTTTCGGTGTGGGAGTAGAACACCGGATTCCATTTATCTCACATGTTCTATGTAGGTTATGGCTATGTATCCGAAAGGTTAATAATTAACTAAGATAAAAATATGAACTCTAATCTAAATTCCTTGAGAAGTGTACTTGGTATGGGAAGAGTATGTACCTACCTATACATTGCACTAGATAACTTCAAGAAATTATAAGATTGGAGACCCTTATGAAGTAAATGCTTATGTTATGTATGACTTGTATGAATGCATGTTCATTGACCTTGTTATGTTAAGCTATGAATTATGACTATGCATGTGAGTTACACTTGTGGCTTCTAAATGGGTTTACTTATTATATGTGGGGGTATGGGACTCCGTGTATACATTGCACAAGTAATTTTGTGAAAGGGTTATGAGGGTAGTTTACCTATTATATGAACTAAGTGATTTATGACTAAGGTTGTAGTAAAGGAAAGAGTCCTTATATGATGATATAAAGTATGTGGCCTTATTGCTAGTTCTAAATGAATATGTTATGACTTGTTCAGTATTTTATGCTTAGTCTAGGGTTACTTCTTAGGTACACTTGGTGGAAGTAGCATTATGGGATGTTACCTACACATTGCACGATTTTAAAAGAAATGTCCTCTTTAAATGCATGTTTTTGCATGGTTATCATACTTGGTGCATTCTTGTACTAATAGCATTCTTCTTCATCTTTTTACACACAATGTAGGTGGTGATGGCTAGAGGATGTCTCCTAGGTGAAGAGCTTGGATAGATCTTCTAAGTTCAAGTAAAGGGACCCTTATGATTCAAGGGTTGCCTATGTCATGATGTTCTTAAAGTTGATGTAATAGCTTAGACTTATATTTTATGTTGTTAAGGGTCGTGTCCCTATTCTATTTTATTGAGTTGTGTTTTAAGATGGCAAAGAGACATTAGAGTCGAACTATGTATTATGATATTTTATGTATATATGAAGTATTGTTCTAGCATATGATGTGCTATGAAAAGTTTTAAATTTTTTGCTATTCTTACGATTATGCAATGAAAGATGTCTAACGGCTTGTCCTAGACCTCGAAGAGGTCGACGATACTGTGTTAAAATTCGAGGATACCATAACTTCTAGGGTATACCCTCGGGTCATAACAATATTTCTTTGCTCTAAGGTGAGAGAGGATCCCCAAGAGTTTCTTGATGGTGTGTATAAGGTGTTGAGTGCCATGTAGGTAAACTACTATGGAGAAGGCGGAGTTAGCTTCATACTAATTGACGGAGGTTGATCAAGTGTGATATACTCAATGGAAAGATAATAGGCCAGTTGAGTCGGGTTCTATAGAGTGGGAGGATTTTAAGGATGCTTTCTAAGGAAAGTACTTTCCCCGTGAGAGGAGGGAAGTGAAGGTTGAGGAGTTCATTAATATCAAGCTAGGCAATATGAGTGTTGAGGAGTTTTCCTTGAAGTTCACTATGTTGTCTGGGTATTCTCTATCCTTGGTGTCTACCCCTAGGGATGAGATGAGTAGGTTTGTGACCGGCATTTCTGAACTTGTGAAAGAAGAGTGTCGTACGGTCATGCTCCACATAGACATGAACTTGTCCATACTCATGGTGTATGCTCAATCCATTGAGGAGTCGAAGCTTAGTAGGATTTCTAGAAACTTGAAGAGGAGTGGACCAAGTTATCAAAACTAACATAGGTTAAGGAAGAGGGCTCAAATTCAAGATGAACCTAGAGATCCTGAGGTCAAACTTTAGAAGGGTAGTGGTTCTCAAGGTGGTAAACCTACTTGTGCTACTTGTGGGAAGAAGCTTTATGGGAAATGACTAGTTGGTACCGGGAATCTCTTCGATCGTGGTAAGGATGGTCGTAATGTGAGATATTGTCCTATGATTGCGGCTAGAGGAAAATAAGATAAATAAGTTCCTCCAAATGTTCGGGTGATAATGTTCCAAGGAAGAATCGCTTCTATGCACTTCGGGCTAGGGGATCAAAGCCGAATGATGAAGATGATGTTGGTATGTTATATCTTCTTTATTTAGTTGTTATGACTTCAATTTTTAAGTAGGGGGAGTATGGTGAGTACTGGAGTTTTGATTGTTGTCTCATCTCTTCTATTCAACTCAAGCTTGAGAGTTAGAAAATCATAGTAGCATGTTGCATGTTGCATGTTGCATGGTGTTTAGGAGTCTTTTTGGAATTGAATTTCATTGATTCCTTGCATTGTGCATGTTATGAAACAATAGTTATGTTGTGAATTGAGTTCATATGATTTTATTTCTCATATTTTCATGCTTTCATCATAAATTGCTTAAGAGTTGCATTTTTTATAAATTTTAGCATGTTTCACTATAAGGTCTTGGCAGTTCACTGTAAGGATTTTCAAATTTTTATTAAATTGTTCTTTTGATTAAAATGGTTATAATGTATATAGAATTGATTTATATGAGTAATATAATATGTGTAGAAGGAGTTCCTCCTATATGAAAAGAAGAATGTGAGTCTTTATGCATAATGAGTCGTAGATTAGTTTCTATCTTCTTGTTGTATTTTCAGTCTCTTAATGTGTGAAATTGATGTTTCTCCTAAATTGTGTATTATGTATGGTGTGGTATGGTTATGTTCTGCTAGTCTTGAGTTTCTTATTTCTTTAAAGTTCCTAAAGAGTTGCAAATGTCATTAGAGGACGATATTGTCCAAGTGGGGGAGATTGTAACGCCTCTAAAAACGAACTAGGTTAAACTAGAGCTTAACATGTGTGTCATGATATTTTAAAGTCCTAAAATTGTTTATATCAGTTTTCTGAGGCAATATCCAAAGTTTCATGAAGTTTGGAGGTTAAACGTCCAAGAACGTCCATGACGTTCGAAAGGTTTGCCTTGAAACGACATTGTGTGTCTTAGTGTGTTTTAATCAAGTTTTTCATGTTTTTTTATGGATTAAATTGATGTGAGGGGTCCTAAACTCGTATATGAACATATTCGGGTTGGAAACATCTGGACAAAAGTCCCCAAGGACCAACCAAGGGTCCTTGAGGAAGGAACCATCTTTTGCGCCAAGGCTGTCCAGACCAGCATCACCTACGGAGAGCATCGACGCCTAGTAGGTGGACTGACACCCTGTAGGTGGGAGGCATAGGTCAGGACTTATCCTAGGGAGATTAAGCTCCCAAAGTCCAGTCTCTGATCCCATCGACGGACAGTATGGACGGTCTATTTGTGGACCTACGCCCTGTCGATGGGAAGGCGTTGATTGGGTGTGAACCTGCAAGCAGCTCACTATAAAGTGAAGGGGTGAATTGGTAAATTCTTCCCACGTCCAAATAAATGTTAAGGAGGTTTCCTAGGGGTATTTTGGGTGTTATACATAGTTTTATATGTCATAAACACCTAGATGAACCCATTATTCCAAATCAAAACCAAAATTTTCTCAGTAATTCTCTAGAACTCCATTGGAGCCAAAACACAAGATAGAGCTTGGATTTAAGATTTCTTTTGTGATTCTTCATCAATTCTTCATCAAATTTGTGGTATATCATCAAATAAGTTATGGCCTTCATCCTTGAATCTCTTTTCTTCAAGGAACTGAACTTCAAAGTGATTTCCAAAGTCTTTCAAAGATGAACTTGTCCAATTTTGTAATCTATCCATGAGTTCGTGCATAAAATGTTTTGAATCATTGTATATTGATTGAATTGTTGTTAATTAGATGATTTTAATCTAAAAACTCTATGAACACATGTAATTCATGTAACCCTAGATTTGACTAAATTGTGGGTGAATTGATTATGTCTTAATGCTATTGAATTCTTATATAATTTGATTAGGGCTATTGAATTATGATAGAATTATGCTAGAATTCTTAGTTGGATTCCGTACTTTCATAAATTCATGGTGTATTATCCTTGATTCATTATGTATTGTAATTATTGGGTTTAATTGATGATCATGGTCGTTGGTAAGGGCCTTGGTATATTGTGTTGGATGAATTGACTATGGATTGAAGTTGTGAGGTTGGATTCATGGTATGTTGATCTAACTTTCTCTATATTGTGTAGTATAGGCCTTAGATAGTAATGATGTTTGGTATGGTCCACTTATGGTGTCGGTGCTTTTGTGTTATACTTGAGACTAATGTGGCCTTTTCGGCATTACTTTATGAATTGTGAATGATTTGGCCTCGTCGGTATAAGTTTCTATATAATGGATTTATCATGTTATAACCTGATTATCTGAATATTATGAATGTCTTGATGACTTATGTGTTTATGTCGAGTCAAAGCATGAGTCCGTCAAGTTGAGGATGTGTGTGTCTAGTAGACTATAGTGTAGTCATTATGTGGATTACTTTATGTTGAAATATGATTCTTCTTGATAGATTATATGATACTTGTGATACTTAAATTGATGATATTATCGTAGTGAATAGGGTGACCTATAGATGATGTTGGTTATGACGATCTGCTTCAAGAAAGATATGTTATATGTGATATGGTAAAGTATGTATGTCTCTTGTTTTTGTAGACTTATATCCCTTACTTGATACATGTAAAATGTGAATATGAGTTCTTGACTTAGTATGCTAAATCTTCTTAGTCTTGTATGTGTGATTGACAGGTGACCTTGAACATTGTTAAGGTCTTTTATGTGGAACCTTCAACCTAGTTTGAAGGTTATGATATCCTTGAAATTTAAAGCGGTAATGGTATCCTTCTTGTGTGAATTGTAGACTTAGGGTTGATTGGCTGGAATGACATGAAATAATAATTAGGAAAGTCATTGAGCTATATTATTTACCATTGTAGGTAGCCTTAGTGGACCCTTTTTGGTAAGGTGTAATGTGATTGGGTTGTGAACTGGATATGGAAACTCTTCATGTACTCTTTTATTGAAATACTCTATGAGAACAGAGGCTAGCACCTAGTGACTATGGTTTGGGAAGTATCTCTAGTTAAGGATGAGGCTAGAGTACAAAGATACCCTTAACATTCTTTGACCATGTGCCTACATGGGAAGTGTCCTGGTTTCACAATTGGCCGTAGAACAAACCTACCGTGGAGTAGGTTCATGACTCCAGATTCCATGCTTAGCTAGTATATGCTATGTCGGTTATTGCCTATTCTCATCAAGTGGGATACCTACTAGTATTGGAGAAGTTTTATGAAGTTTAGGTGGTGGTATGGGACACTATCTAGACATTGCACTATTAGGCTTTGAAGATGTTAGTGATTGAGTCCCTAGTTCTTCTCCAAGACCATTACTTGAATGTCTTTATGTGATGAATGTCTCTTAATGAACTATTAAAGATAATGACTTAAGTTTGAAAGGATGTTAATGACTAAGTAATTACCTATAGTAGTTTAAGGGTTGCTTAGTTAAGGTATGAAGGACGAATAGGAATAGTCACTTCATGTCTTACCTAGGGAAGTCTTAAGAATGACTCTAGATAGCGAAAGTAAATTGATAAAGTAGACATGATCTAAACTAGGTAGTCTTAAGGATTATTTAGGTAATCTTATAGAGGGGGTATGGGCGTTCTCTTTCTGCATTACTTAAGTAAGTCTTTTAATAACCTTTGGAAAGAGAATTTCATATATATATATATATATATATATATATATATATATATATATATATATATATATATATATATATATATATATATATATATATATATATACATATGCTATTTAGTGTATTGAGAATGATATTATCTTAGGTAGTCTAAAGGATCTCTTAGTTGTGTGTGAAAGAATTGTATGGGCGGTCGCTTCATAACTCACTCAAGTGAGCCTTAGAATTACCTTTGATAGGAGGATATCATGTTTATGTGTTGTGTAGGTGTTGTCGATGCCATATTGTAAGGTGTGAGTTTTACTTGAACTTATAGTGAGATTACAGTAAAGTTCACTATAATATTAGTGTAAGATGTGATAAATTGATATAAATTGCTTATGAATTGTATTGTGTCCTAAATGTGATGTTTGGTGTTTAAATATGATGCTTATGCTTTTAATATGATTTTTTAATCAAAAGAACATATTTCTCATTATTGTATGTTCTCATGATTTTATGCATTAAGCAATACTTAGTACATGTGTTTGTACTAATTCCATACTTTTTGAATCTAGTAATCGTTCAAGCAAAGATGAAAGATATCCTCACTTGACTCGAGGACATAACTATCTTTTGACTTCTTTTAATTCGATGTATTGTAATAGACTAACTATTTCTACATTCATATTGTATGGACCGTGTCCCAAGCATTATTGCCTATAAGATTGGCATATGTTGAGACTTAGTATTTTCCTATGATTTTTCTATAAAAAGATGTTTAAGATATTTCGTGTGAAAATTTTCAATTTCTCACTACTTTTAATACATGAATGCAATGAATGATGTCAAAAGGGCTTGTACAATAATTTTGAGAGGTCAAGTACGCCATGTTTCACTTTGAGAGTGTCATATCTTCCAGGGTGTACTCTCGGGATGTGAAAACAAGCCTTACAAGAAGAAATCCCATACCTTATCAGAATAAATCAAGAGAGAATTGAAGAATAACTCCATTAAAATCCATCATCGTAGCTCCATCTTGACCTTGAGCTTCCATTGAAATATTTGGAGAGAACTTTTGGAGGGAAGGGTTTTGATTTAGGTGTTAGGGTATAAATGAGAATTCAATCTCTTGAATAATCTTAAAATACCCAAATACAACTACAACTATCCATACAATTCAAAAGACTTGGGGTGAATTTCCAAAAACACCCCAAGCAAGGCCGAATTGCAGGCAGTTTGCAGGTGCCAAACGACACCCACCAACGACGGTCAGTCGTTTGGACCATACCCTGTCGATGGGGCTTCGTGGTTTTAGTATGAAGCACCCAAACTTTACGGGTTTCAGGCTCAATCTACGTACCTAGTCGATGAGCCGTCGTTTGATCGACTAGACGTCGCTTGGTTTGTTGATTCACACTACCTGGCAGTTCCAAGCCTTTGAGTTGGGATCCTCCTCTAGGGCCGCTTGTGGGTCCTAGGTGGAGTTGTACCCGGACGTTAAACCCCAAAACATGATAATCTATGTCCTAGGGTTCTCCCCTATCAATTAAAACACCAAACAAGTCAGGAGACATGCAAAGGCACACTAGAACACACACAAGCACATAGGTTACCAGTCGTCGAAAGTCTTGGTCGTTCCTGGACATTTCACTTCAAACTCTACCAAACTGACTTCAAAATTCACACACACATTAATTAAGCCATTTAACAGCCCTTAGAATACTAGTGAAGCTCTAGGTAGACCTAGTTCATTTTAGGGTCGTTGCATATTTTCACTTTAAATCACCAATTTAACATCAATATATCAATATAATGCCATTACTAACCTTTTAAAACTATTTAGAGGTAGAACACGTGAAGTTGAGTTAAACCCTCGTATTCACGAACTTTAAATCATGAAAAGTTATTTTGAAATGGACTCTAGGATGAAATCAAACCCTAGATAAAGATTCACCATACCTTAATATTGAATTATCCCACGAAAATGAAGAGGAAACGCCTTGAAATTCCCCAACCCTATCTTTAACTTGACCTTGGACACCTAGAGAGTTTCTACAGAGAAACTTTTGAGTTAATGGGTTTTTGATTTGAAAGATGCAGTATAAATGGGGTCTTAAATATTTTAATACTCTTAAAATAACTAGAATGATTTAAAACAAGCTTTGAAACACCACACCAAGCTAAGGGGAATTTTACCAAACCGCACTTCACTTGGCAGATTGGAAGACAGTTTTGCAGACCTCACTTACAAAACCCCAACCTACATACCGTAGGTGGGTTGATGGAGCGTACTGAAGCTTAGTTGTTTGAGTCACAATACGCACCACTTTCAGGACATGAGTAGGGTTGACTTACGGCCCATACCTACAGGATGTAAATGACTTACTGGATGTAGATGGCCAACTATAAGTACCACTTTTGATAGCTTTTTGGGGCAATTGTCGGGTCCTGCTCAAGGACCCTTTGGGTGGAACTTGGGAAATCGTACCCAGAAGTTTAACCCCTAAACATGTCTTTCTAAGTACGATAACCATTTATCTTGATTTCAACCTTCAAACGAAACATCAGAACTCCACTAGAAGTCATTACAACACACTAGTTCAAATTACTAGTTTTGGACGTTATAGTTGCTTCTTGAAGCTCATCCTCAAAAATATTTAAACTGAACTTAAAAGCATAATTTTTATGATACAATCAAGTTATGAACTTCAAATACACATATGAGTCTCTACTTCTTCCTATTTAATTTTAGGGTCCTTATATCGTGTCAAGGAGACCTCGAATTTCAGTTTTAATGGTTTTATTGAGTTTGGAACGTCGAGTATGAATGATTTTCTTGTGTGATTCTATGTACAAGTTATGAATAAATCTCGTGGGTCCTTTAAGTATTATATTGTTGGGTGATCTTCTTGTGTTTTGTTCTGGTGCACCCTCCACATTCGCGGAGCTTGAGGCTGCACTCACGAAGGGGAGCGGGTGAGGAGCCTGCATTTTTGGAGTCTCGACCGTGTTCATGGGAGGTAAAGGCATTGACCTCCATTTTATTGGGAGAAATGTCACGTTCTTCGAGGTCTAACTCAGTAAACCTCATATTCGCGGGCAAGGGTCAACATTTATCAGAGGACCCTGTTATTGTTTAAGGCCAAATTTTGCAGTTTCATCCAAATTTTCATTTTTGAGCTTTCTGAACTCGGTGGAGGCAATTACAATCATGTTTTCGAAGATAAAATAGTTGGGGAACTGTTCTTAATGTTAATCTTCAATTGCCCATTATTATTATTATTATTATTATTATTATTATTATTATTATTAAATTTACAAGTTCATATCCAGGTTTTTCATAAACTTGAGTTTTGATGTAAAAGTGAATTTGTGAACTCATTTTGAGTTATTTTTTTAAATGGTCTTCACATATTATTTTATAAGGCTTTGAGTAATGTTTTCATGTATTAAATTCTGGATTCAAACCTTGCTTTTGGAATTAGGGTTTTTATTGATTGACCTGTGTTTCAAGAGAATTTATGTGGGCATTTCAAGAATATAACGGTTTACATGATATGCCTATTGCAACTTTGTTTTGAACTAGCTGAAACAATTCACAGTATAATATGGCTGACACACTGATTTTGAAAGAAAGTTTCTTTGTTTTAGAGTTGCCACCTAAATTTTCAGAAACATATTAGGAAAACCATTTTTTAATATGCAATGTAAACTATGTTTAGATTTCTCAAACCAGTGAGATTATGAGTAGGGGTTTCGGTTGTCACGACTGGGGAGCACGCCCAAGAACTAACATGGCGTACTTGACCTCTTGGAGGTCTTATACAAGCCCATAGTTATCATTCATCGCATTTTCATAAGTAAATTTAGCGAAAAATTTAAAACTTTCTAAGAACATCATATGGTAGAACATCACTTCCAATATATATAAAAATAACGTAAGTACATAGTTAAACTCTAAGTCTCTTTGCCATCTTAGACTCAACATCATTAGAATACTTTACGGACACGACCCATACAACATAAATCATAAGTATATTTACAAATAAACTTTACTGTAAGATAGACTATCCTTGGACGTAAGGATTCCTTTCCTTGAGCTTGAGAATCACATATTAAGATCCTCACCATTAAAGACATCCTTTAAGCATCCATAACCTACATTTTGTGTAAAAAGGTAGAGAAGAATTGTTTTAGTACAACAATTAAGTATGACAACCATGCAAAACCATACATTTACAAGGGACATTTTACTTGAAACCATGCATCATGTCTTTTTGTTAAAACCTTATAAAACTTTGATACAATAGCATTATAAAATTCTATGCTTCATGTAGGCATATTCAGTGGTCATACATCATATAAATTCATACATTACATTTAAAGTATATTTAGTATCACTTTACAGTAACTATATTTCATTTACCGTAAGATTAACACAATTACAGTAAGCACATTCTTTTTACAGTAAGCACATTCACATTATAGTGAGTTCATTCAACTTTATTTCCTAAACTTCTCAAGTAACCCTCTAGTGATACTTAGTGCAATGCATCGCCTTAAGGCCACAAGGTACTCATACATACCATCTACGTAGGCCAATACATACCTTCATAGAACCATTTCGTATAACAAGGCACATACTTCACATTAAACCCAACATAAGACCTTACTCACAATCTTAATCTAAGTTTACAAGTGCAATGTGCATGTGAAGCCTCATAATCTCACACATACTTAGTAAACCTATCATAGGACCACAAACATCAATAATTCACTTCATATATCAACATGGTAAGTATCAACACTTCATTCACACAAAGTAATTCCTTAATCATATAGAATCATTAGGACTCATACCATGCATATCGTCACAACAAGTAGACAAGACTACAACGTCATGTATAAAGACATAAACATATACACATACATTAGAACACCTTCCTAGAACTCCCTTTAAGAGTTACTTGTGCAATGCATAGGTGAAGTCCCATACCCCCACCTACACTAAGAAACATACCTTATCCAATCAACCTTAGGTACTCCACCATTCACACAAAAAGGATACCATTACGGCTTTCAACTTCAAGGATATCATAACCTTTTATCTAAAAGGTTCATAGTTAATGACCTTCTTTACTTATTTCAAGGTCATTTATAAATCACTCAAAAACATACAAGACAAGGGTGCTCTAGCCTACCAAGTCAGGGAATCATACATTCAAATTTTACATGTATCAAGTAAGGGACACAAGTCTACCAAAACAAGACACACACATACTTCTTCACCTTGTCACCTATAGCATACCATTCAAGATGCACATCAACTAAGTATACTTACAAGTCACCCTACACACTTCCATGAAATCATTAACATAAGTCATCAAAATTCTCATATAGTCAACTAGAAATATTCACACTCCATCTTCAAGTATACATACATAACGCATCATTATAGCCTATCATGATAACATATAATCACATAGAAGAACACATTATTTAAATTCACATATATATACATAAGTCACCAATACATTCACAATGATCACATAGAAAATTTATACATGATAATAACATAGTTTATAAAGTAATGCCGACGAGGCCACATTGTTTCACAATTCATAAAGTAATGCCGACAAGGGCACATTATCCACAATTATATCGCATAAGAACCTCCACCATAAGTGGACCATACCAATCATCATTATAATACAAGATCTATACTACATAATATCAAGAGATGTAGGGCGGCATACAACCAATCCAATCTCACAACTTCAATCCATAGGCAAATCAACAAACTCAATACTCAAAGGCTCTTACCAATATCCATGATCGCCAATTCAATCCAATAAGCTTAATATACAATATATCCAACAATATCCAACATTCATATAATAAATTTGATGCAGCCTATAAACCATACAATCATGATCTATGTCACAACCCTCAAGTACCCCCTAGAAGTTAAGGAGAAGCCTTTGATCGGGACAAGGCGTACTTGACCCTTTTGGGTCTGGTACAAGCCCTTTAACTACCGTTCATTACATAAGACATGAAAAGTAGTGCGAAATTAAAACTTTTCACGACATTTAATATAAAAAGAAATCCTTTCATAAATACATAGAAAATCTTATCGTACAAAGTCAGACTTGAAGACACGACATAATATCTTAGGGACACAACCCTTTAAATTTGAGAGAAATACATAATAAGTCTTAATGACAAAACTAAGAAACATAGACTACGTCATCGAATATATGAGGACATACCAAATCTTGAGAGAGTAGAATTCCCAAGCTTCGCCTTCTAGAATCCTTCTTTCTTCCAAACCTATACTTATAGAGTATAGAAAAGTATGGGGTTAGTACAAATAATGTACTAAGTATGGCATACGCAAAAACATGCAAAAAGGGGCATTTTAGTAAAAACACATTTTCATGTAAATTAAGTAAAACATTTATGAATATAGAAGTAAAACAACATAAGAATCATCATTTAACACTTACAGAAGAATCTCAATAATCTTAACAAAAAGAAGCATTTTACAGTAAGCTCTTCAAATTTTACAGTAAACTCTTTTGACTTTACAGTGAACTATTCTTATTCCAAAACAGTGAACCAATCTGCTTATAGGTTTCCCTAACCGAATGATCCTTAAGACCACCAACCATAGGCTTACCTCTCTTGAAAGAGAAGTCCACACATTAATAATTAGACAATAGAGGAGCATTCATACATTATGAACTTTACCTAGGTGCTCTACTCCAATGGAACTTATTAGTTACACTAAGTGCAATGTGAGAGTGGCATACCACACTGACACTCTCACTTAGTATCCTTAAGGGTTCCCTTGGATCAAGCACACCACATTCTTACCAAGACACCGTGAACCCCCAAGGTCAAGCCAAGAGAAAGTGAGCTCATTTCCGTAGGAATTTCCCTAACAAAGGTTATCCAAAGACTCTCCAAAGTAAGACGTGAAGGAAACACCCATACACCACCTTCAAAACACACCTAAGAGAACCTTAATACTAACCTTTATAGGATTACTCCACTCGGGATAACAAGTCACCACTCAATAAAAAGACATTAGAAGAACACTCAAATAAGACATACCAAGACTTCCCTTTCGGAATGCCTACATAGTGCAATGAATAGATGATGTCCCATTCCACCACCTATTCTAAGTAGTACACTCTTTTAGAAGACTTAGCTCATTTAATTCATACAAGACACAACAAGACTCCCCTTTTGAAATGCCTACCTAGTGCAATGGATAGATAGCGTCCCATTCCACCACCTACCCTAAGTAGTACACTCTTTTAGGAGACTTAGTTATTTCATTCTTTTGTGGTGTTAGCATAACCGACATAGACCATGAGATCTAAACATGGAATCCCGATACTTCCCTTATCGGAGAAGGGTCCCCCGACTTGCCTAGAGTGAGGTCTTTCTTTTAGATTTTACATGGTTTTCACAATAGCTACACCTATGTGGGTGCATAGTTAAGGTATAAGGAGATTCTACTAAGTAATTCATTCTCTACTAACGAGGAGTACTCATCTCAAGAGGTACATTGGAATACAACATCTCAACTCACGAAGTCTAACCTCCCCTTCTTCATATCCTCTCGGTGCTTAGCATAACTCCCCACGGATTCTAAACATTATATACTATAGGTTAAGGATAACTAGTGAACACCACATCTCAAATCACGAAGGGCATTCATCCTTCTACCTATCTTAGAAAGCTCTAGGATGTAGTGAGGTTCCTACTAAACACTTCATCTCAACTCACGAACAGTGTTCACCCCAAAACTCCCCTTTTGACTTAACATAACTTCATTCATTCATTCAAGTGTATGTGTGTATACATGTGAACACACCTTGAATATAAACATCATTTCATTAACATTAACTTTTATTCATGCTTAAACCTTCATTCATCACATTACACACTTTAACATGCTCAACATATACACTTACATCATTTAGGCATAATCTAAGCTAAACATGCAATTCAAGCTTTATGATACACATTACAAGAACCATCATCATTATCACTTCATTTCACACATAAGGCCTTCAAAGACACACTTACAATACATACTAAGTAAAACCAAAGTCATCAAGTAAACACCGCCACCAAGAAGATGGACCATACTACTCAAGGGCAAATCATAAAAGAGTTAACATTGAGACCAACTTACCATTCTTCCAAAGCCTTCACACCTATTTACAATTTACTCAACAATTCCTCATAAATAGCCCTTAGGGCAGTAGCTAAACAACAATATCAACACAAGCAAACCCATGTTCAAAGACTACCAAGTCATGCTCATTTAACCCATTTCTTAAGCCAAAATTTCATAAAAAGCTTGAACATGTTTTCATTGAAGTTTTAGCATTAAAATCACAAAATAACATTAGAAACATCATACTTGAATCATTTAAACGTTTTCATGCAAGACCCATATTTAGAGTTGAAGATAGAAGACACTAAGATTGAAAACGCTTTTTGAAAATCCATTAGAAGTGGCTCCTTGAATGGAAGAAACTTCAAGGAAGGATACTATACCTCAAGTAGAAGAAAACCAACTAATTTTTATGAATAAACACATCTAAACCAGCCCTCCTAGTTCTACTTGAGTCTTAGCTCCAATGGTGACTTGAGACAGTTTTTCTTTAGAGAGAAAGTTTGAATATTTTGAAGTGAGGGGTATTGTCTAGGTCTAGGACTTAAAACTAATCTTATATAACTTAAAATCCCTAAAAATATCATCCTAGGTTCATAAAAGACTTGGGTTGAATTTACCAAACACCCCAAGTCATTACAAGGAAAATGACAGCTTTTTGGCAGCTCACAGATGGCTCCAATCAACTGACCGTTTGTCCATCAACGGCCCGTTGGTGGTGGTCGTTAGTTGTTTCTGAGACTCTCCAAACATGAAGGCCTGCATTTCCAATTGATGGACCAAGTCTATGGGCCATTATTTTGACCACTGGCCGTCGTTTGGGTTCGTTGGTGGACATTGCCAAGGCAGTCTTTGTACCTAGTCTTGGGCCCTTCTCTAGGCCCCTTGTTGGTTCTAGGTGAGATCTTACCCAGACGTTAAACACCTAAACATAGTCCTCTATGTTTTAGGAACATCTCACACCTATTTCAAGCAAAACGAACACGTAAAACTCACTCAAACACATGAGAACACACAAGCACTATCTAAGGCATATCTTTCGAACGTCATTGACGTTCTTGGACGTTTACCTTTAAAACTTAACCAAACTTCACACACTGCCTAAGGACACTAATATAACTCATTTTATTAAAAAGTGAACTCAATAAACAATTACAAATCTCTAGTTCATCGTAGTTTGTTTTAGGGCGTTTCACTCTATACATAAATTACTAGCCCTAAGCAATCTACACATGAATTCATTACTATTGGCCTTAATCAATTAACCATGGCATAGCATAATATTGAGATATGATATGGTCAAGGTTTCATGTCTATATTCATTGAAAAACATCAATTATACATCAATAATATAATATCTTAATGTTTGAAAACGTTTCATGCAAGAACCAATGACTTAGAGTACAAATTGGACTTTTCATCCTTTTGAAATCTTTGAAAATTATCTTTGAAATTGATTCTAAGGTGATAGAAAGCCTTACATGAAGAACTACCATACACTATTAGAAGAATCCCAAGATAATTGAAGAATAAAATCCATTGAAGATCCATCATCAAGCTCCATCTTCATCTTGAGCTCTCATTGAGGTTTTTGGAGAAATGTTGGGAGGGAAAGGGTTTTTATCTATGAGCTAGGGTCTAAATGAAATTTTACTGAATTAAATACTCTTAAAATACCCAAATACACCTAACTAAACTTTACTCCTATTTTATAAGACTTGAGGTGAATTTCCAAAAAACACCCAAAACCTTAACACTGAAGCATGCAAATTGCAGGCCCATCGATGCCCATCAACGGACCGTCGACTGGCCTACGCTCCATCGATTGTGGTCCGTTATTTGTCTTTGCAACTCCTATAAATTCAGGCTACATGGGACCATCTACGCCATCCATCGATGATCCGTCTCCTGGTCTCCTGGCCGTCGTTTGGGGGTCGTGGTTTGCCACTGCCAGGCAGTCTAGACCGTTAAGTTTGGGGTACTCTCCTAGGGCCCCTTGTGGGTCCTAGGTGGAGTAATTTCCAAACTTTAAACCACTAAACATTCTCTTCTATGTCTTAGGAAAAACTCCAATCAAATTCAACACAAATTAACACGTAAAACATGCTAAGCCACACACAAACATAGAAGGACGTCTAAAGTCTATCTTTCGAACGTCTTGGACGTTTGACCTCCAAACCTTACAAAATTGAACAAGCTGCATTTGAAAACTATTATTAGCCATATAAGTACGTAACAAAATCATGACACACACATAAGCACATGCAAGCACATAAGGACTAGTCGTCGAATGTCTTGGTCGTCCCTTGACGTTAGACTTCAAATTTAATCAGATTGACTTCAAAACTCCTAAACACATTAATTAAGATATTTATAAGCCTTTAGAACAGTGATGAAGCTCTATATAAACCTAGTTCATTTTAGGGTCCTTGCATTATCCTTTTTAGTCTTGGGAAATTGGGAAGGAACTTGGTTGGAAACCCTCTTCTTGAACCTAGGCTTGTCTTGAATCTGAAGCCTACCCTTAGAAGTACCTCCCTCATAAGACTTGTCCATCTCAAAATCCTTATTATTCCTCTTGAGTCTAGTCTGTTCAACTTGTTGAGCATGAACCATCAACCTAGATATATACATATTGTCATGTAGCATCGCCTAATGACACTCTTCAACAAATTCATCGGACAATCCCGTCACAAAGCAACTCATCTCATATCTTGGGTTAGACACCAAGGAAGGAGCATATTTGGACAATTTGGTGAATTTCAAGGATTACTCTTGCACACTCATACCTCCTTGACGAAGGTTGATGAATTCTTCCACTTTCTCCTCCCTTACTCTCTAGGAAAGAAACGATCAAGGAAAGCCCTTCTAAACAACTCCCAAATTATATGACCCGATCTGCAGGACCTTATATGAATTCTTCCACTTTCAACCTTTTCATTTGAAGTCAACCCCATAGCATAGAAAATCTCTTAAACTTAATCAATGAAGACTTGGGGATCTTTATTCACTTTTGACCCATAGAATATGGGAGTATTCATCCTCATGAAGTCTCTCAAGCGAGAAGTCGTGCTACTAGAATTTGGTTGAACATGAGGTCCAATCTCCCGATTAGCTTAGGGCATCATGGCTTGGTCTTGAGAGGCTACCACTTAAGATTGGGTAGGCATGGCTTGTGCCAAAGTAAAAAATGCCGACCTTATCTCTCAATCCTTCATAGGTGAAGGAATGAGCGGAGATTGAACTTGTGAAGGCACTTGGTTGCCTTGTGGAGGGGCTTGATTTTATTGGGGAGGAACTCCCATATTAGCCAAATCTTCCGCCACACTTCTTGCCATTGCACGTATTGTAGTCATATCCTATATCCACAAGAAAAGGATTAAAAGAAAAAGGGATGCATAGTGTTACCACTCATAAGGTACGACTTTCAATATTACCAATAAGTGAGAATTTCTAAGCATCACATAGCCTCTCATTCATAAGTGTGGCGCTCTTCACACCCATGAATAAGACTCTAGGTAGACGTTGTTCAATGAGACATCTATTAATTTCTTTAACCTCATGCTCTAACACCAAGTTTGTCAAGACCGTTGAGCACACCCTAGACGTAACTGGCGTCGTAGTCATAAGAGTGGAAAAACACTAGCCTCATAGAATTCGTCATTACATGTCATACGTTAAAATGCAAAAAAAAAAAAAAAAAACTTTTCACATATATATATATATATATATAGTGAGGTTTACATAGACCGCTCGCATACTAGATATGGAGTTTACATGGACTCCTCACATTGGAATCTTGCATATGCTTCTGTTTTAGATAACATAATTGATACATAAGAATTAGTCTAATATTTCGTCTCATATTGACCATCTAAACGAGTACAAATCTTGGACATAGACAATACAAAGTCAACATGCAAATATAGGCTTACATCATATCAAATTGATAAAGGAATGAACAATGTCTTTATGACAATACAAATTTAAAGCTATAATGTGGAACAAGGTAACATCCCCGAACATGAGGACCTACCAACACTTGGGAAAATAATTCAAGTCTTCTTCAATCGGGCCCCTAAGAACTCAATGGTCAGAATCTACGTAATTGTAGAAATATAAAGGAAATAGTTTAGTACACCACTTGTACTAAGTATGGAAACATATGCATATAAATGTTGAAATCATGCTTAAAGTGATATTTGTTCAAAACCATGCCAAGTTACTTTGAAAAGCCTTATGCACAACCAAGAGCACATGTAAGACAACAATTATATATTCTTTAAGACAGGACCATATCCAACACAAGACCAACAACATCAAATATATCAAGTAAACATTTGTAGTAGCATATTAGAACCCATAATCAAAGAAAGTCCAACATCATTTTATAACAACAAAGCATGTACAAGGGTTCACAACATTTCAATATATGCAAGACCCTTACTCATAACCCATTACCAAGCTTACAAGTACAATTACCAAGTGAAGCCCCATAACCCCACTCAACCAAGTAAACCAACCAAAGGATCATAAGTAATGCCTAACTTCATATAATATAGCATTATGAGTAGTCATCATCATATATAAAAAATATAGACCAACAACATATTCATTAAGTAAAACCAACATCATATGAGTTCATGAACATGTAAAGTCAACATATGCATATCATTTATTTCATAAGAACATAATAACATCATCCTAGGACTTCCCTCAAGGTCAACTAGTGCAATGTATAGGTAGAGTCTCATACCCCTACCTAGACTAATTCAAACCCTTTATGTCACCCTAGTTAGAGTTCACATTATTACTTCATTTTTACTTTCGAGAACAATTGCCTTAACCAACATAGACCATATGAGCTAAATGTGGAATCTCATTTTATGAAACCCTACACCGAAAGAAGGTGGAATACTTGCCAAGGTAGTACCAAAACATGAACATAGCATTCTAGGTGGATCCACTAGCTAGTATTGACATGGGGGTAACATAGTTCAAGAACTAGGAGACATATGTTGGATTCTCTATATGAATAATTGCATACTAGTCACTATCTAATGAGAACCCTTGATAATTTTTCCAGCTATGGGGGATTCAACACCTCTCATTGTCAAGTTCACTCGGTGCTAAGCTAAACTCCCTTTTTGAAATGTCTTTAAGTTTTTATTAATCATCATAGCTGAGTATAGGTCATGGAGGACTAACCCCTTGTATATCATAATCATTAGCTCATTTGAAATTGCATGAGAACTTCCTTTCATTTACAATCCTCATATGTGAGATTAACACATTATCATCATCATGTCATAGTAAGGCATATAAGTAATTCTTAATCAAACTTATATCATTACACCTTAATCACAATTTCACTATACATATAATCAAGACATTTCAATTACATTCATCATACCATCAACTATATAATCTAATCACAACCAACACTTTAATTGAATGTCATCATCAAGTATAAGCCATTACAGTTGAAGTAAGGATTAAAGATTGTAGGTTTTACCAATTCACCTTCTCAAGCCTCCTTACATGGTATTACCATAAACCAACCATATCCATCCATTAATAGTCTTAATAAATCATACAATAGTAATTAACACAAGAACTAAGTCAATTGTGTCATCACTAACCAATCAAACATCAATTTATAACCTAGGGTTAGGAAATAGGGTCAATTCATGATCTCTTTCATAGAACTAGGTATAACATAAAGAACTACCCTAATTAACCAATAATCTATCCTAAATTAATTAATAATAATCAAAAGAAATCAAGAACAATACAATTTGAAACATCAATTTCGGATTAAGAATGAAACCCATGTTTTTCTCAACGTTTGGAAATCAATTTGAAAGAACCCTTTGGGTAAAGGAGTCCCAAAGGTGAAAAGTTCCCATAGCTTGTTAATCCTTGAAGATTTATGGAGAGAAAGTTAAGTAATTAAAGACCTAATCCCTTTGACCCTGGTCTTTAATGGAGTCTTTTGCGGGAAGAGAGAAAGTAGAGTTGGAAGAGAGATTGGGGTTTGGTAACTGAAGAGTGTCAGGTTAGTTTAATGAAGGTTAGGCCTTTATATAGTTCCTTAATTAACTTA
This sequence comes from Solanum sitiens, assembly GCA_016801875.1. Classification (NCBI taxonomy): domain Eukaryota; kingdom Viridiplantae; phylum Streptophyta; class Magnoliopsida; order Solanales; family Solanaceae; genus Solanum; species Solanum sitiens. Next base: position 1,324,552 of record JABWTJ010000110.1, on the reverse strand, counting down.
AGTAAGAAACCCCTAACCCCTAATTAAACAACTAATAAACTAACTAATTAAAAAGACCCTACTTAAAACGTCACAACAAAACCAGGCATGACCTACGAGACCCTGACCTAGTGTCAGTAGGACAGTCGACACCCGCTGCACCCACCGTACTACACTTTCGTCGATGGTGTCATAGACTGGTTTATGGACCTTCCTCATCTATTTGTATAATTTTTTAATGATGGAGACATCGACGGCGCGTCGTCCAATCGACAGCTCATCGATGGACACTACCAAAAATGGCAGTTTTTGTCAATTTGGAAGACTATTAGGGTGTTCCTTGGGGAGTCGTACCCAGTCGTTTTGACCTCAAACATATTATAAAACACGCTTCACACCTTCCTACCAAATTTCATCGAATTCCGACTCTTAAAACCCCATTAAATGTGCCAAGGAACATTAAACTCTTTTTCACAATTCACTGGACATCATGGATGTTCCTTGACATTTTGACTCTAAAACTTCCTAAATGATTAATATGCATTATTTTAGGTCTTAAAACAGTGTTACCAACCTTAATATGCATAGGTCAGGACTTAGCCTAGGGATCTTAAGCTCCCAAAGTCCTATCTCGACAGCAAGGATGGTCCATTTATGGACCTACACCCCATCGATGGGCAGGTGTAGATTGGCACTGCACCTACACGCTGCTCACTATAAATTTAGGGGTGAATTGTTATATTCACCCCACACCCAAATAACTTTTAGGCGGTTTCCTCGGGGTATTTTGGAGATTATAAATAGTTTTATATGTCTTGAACACCTAGATGAATACATTATTCCAAATAAAAACCCAAATTCTCTAAGAAGTTCTATAGAACTCTATTGGAGCCAAAACTCAAGATAGAGTTTCGATTGGAGATTTATTTGGTGATTCTTCATCAATTCATTATCAAATTCGTGGTCTAGCACCAATCAAGGTATGTTCTTCATCCTTGAATCTCTTTTCTTCAAAGAGCCAAACTTCAAAGTGATTTGTAATGTCTTTCAAAGATGAACTTGTCCAATTTGATAATCTATTTATGGGTTCTTGCATAAAATGTTTTGAATCATTGTATATTGATTGAATTGTTGTTAATTAGATGATTTTAACCTAAAATTTCTAAGAACCAATGTAATTCATGTAACCGTAGATTTGACTACTTTATGGGTGAATTGATTATGCCTTACTACTATTGAATTCTTATGTAATTTGATTAGGGCTATTGAATTATGATAGAATCACGCTACAATTGTTAGTTGGCTTTCATAATTTCATAAATTCATGTTTTATTATCCTTGATTCATTATGTATTGTTATTATTGGGTTGAATTGATGATCATGACCATTGGTAAGGGCCTTGGTATATTGTGTTGGATGAATTGGCTATGGATTGAAGTTGTGAGGTAGGATTCATGGTATGTTGATCTAATTTTCTCTATATTGTGTAGTATAGGCCATAGATAGTAATGATGTTTGGTATGGTCTACTTATTGTGGTGGTTCTTATGTTCTATACTTGCGACTAATGTGTCCTTGTCGGCATTATTTATGAATTGTGAATGATGTGGCCTCATCGGCATTACTGTATGTATTATGGCTTTACTATGTTATAACTTTATTAAGTAAATATTATGAATGTCTTGATGACTTCGTGTATATGTGGAGTCAAAGTATGAGTCCTTCTAGTTGATGATGTGTGTGTCTAGTAGACTATAATGTAGTCATTATGTTAATCAATTGATGTTGAAGTATGATGTTTCTTGATAGATTATATGATACTTGTGATACTTAAATTGATGATATTATAGTAGTGAATAGGGGTGACCTATAGATGATGCTGGTTATTCCTATGTGTTTGGAAAATGATATGCTATATGTGATATGGTGAAGTATGTGTGTGTCTTGTTTCGGTAGACTTGTGTCCCTTACTTGATACATGTACAATGTGAATATGAGTTCTTGACTTAGTATGCTAAAGCTTATTAGTCTGGTATGTGTGATTGACATGTGACCTTGAACATTTTTAAAATGTGACCTTGAACATTTTTAAGAAGGTCTTTTTTGTGGAACCTTCAACTAGTTGGAAGGTTATGATATTCTTGAAGTTGAAATCCGTAATGGTATACTTCTTGTGTGAATGGTAGACTTAGGGTTGATTGTATGGAATGACATGAAATCATCCTTAAGAAAGTCATTGAGCTATCCTCTTGACCTATGTAGGTAGATTTAGTGGACCCTCTTTGGTAAGGTGTAATGTGATTGGGTTTTGAACTAGATATGGAACCTCTTCATGTACTTCTTTTTAGAAATACGCTATGAGAACAAAGGATATCACCAAGTGAGTATGGTTTGGGAAGTAGCTCTAGTTAAGGATGAAGCTAGAGTACAAACAAACCCTTCATATTCCTTATGCATGTGCCTACATGGGATGTGTCCTCGTTCTACCATTGGCCCGTAGAGCAAACCTCCAACTGAGTAGGTTCATGACTCCGGATTCCATGCATAGCTAGTATGGTTTATGTCGGTTATCGGCTATTATTATCATATTGGATGCCTACTAGTATTGGAGAAGTTCTATGAAGATTATATGGTGGTATGGTACACTATCTAGACATTGCAGGATTTGAGTGAGTCCTAGGTCTTCTCCAAGACCATTAACTGAATTTCCTTATGTGATGACTATTTCTTAATGAACTAATAAAGATAATGATTTAAGTTGGAAAGGATGTTAATGACTAAGTACTTACATAGAGTAGTTTAAGGGTTGCTTAGTTAAGGTATGAACGTGGCATAGGAATGGTCACTTCATGTCTTACCTAGGGAAATCTTAAGAATGACTCTAGATAGGGAAAGTAAATTTATAAAGTAGACATGATCTAAACTTAGGTAGTCTTAAGGATTATTTAGGTAATCTTGGAGAGGGGTTATGGGCGTTCTCTTCTTGCATTACTCAAGTAATTATTTTGATAACATTTGGAAATAGAATGTCATAGATACATATATGCTATTACGTGAAGTGAGAATGATCATATCTTAGGTAGTCTAAAGGATCTCTTAGGTGTGTGAAGGGATTGTATGGGCGCTCACTTCATAAGTCACTCAAGTGAGCCTTAGAATCACCTTTGATAGGAGGATCTCATATTTATGTGTTGTTTAGGTGTTGTTGATGCCATATTGTAAGGTGTGAGTTTTACTTGAACTTACAGTGAGGTTACAGTGAAGTTTACTAGAATGTTGTTGTAAGATGTGATAAATTGCTATAAATTGCTAATGAATTGTATTGTGTCCTAAATGTGATGTTTGGTGTTTAAATATGATGCTTATGCTTTTAATATGATGTTTTAGTCAAAAGAGCATATTTCTCATAAATGTCCATTCTCATGATTTTATGCATTAAGCCATACTTAATACATGTGTTTATACTAATTCCACACTTTTTGTTATATCTAAAGGTGTAGGTGCAAGGTGAAATGGGTCTTGAAGAAAATCTTGGAATCTAGTAATCGTTCAAGCAAAGTTGAAGTATGTCCTCACTTGTATCGAGGACATAACTATCTTTAGACTTCTTTTAATTCAAAGTATTGTAATAGACTAAGTATTTCTATATTCGTATTATATGGGCCATGTACCAAGTATTCTTGAGTCTAAGATTGGCATATGTTGAGACTTAGTACTTTTCCTATGATATTTATATAAGAGATGTTTTAAGATATTTCGTGTGAAATTTTTTAATTTCGCACTACTTTTCATACATGTATGCAATGAATGTGTCAAAAGGACTTGTACAAGACCTCTGAGAGGCTATGTACGCCATGTTGCACTCCGAGAGTGCCATATCTTCAAGGGTGTACTATCGGGATGTGACAACAAACCTTACAATAAGAAATCACATACCTTATTATAATAAATCCAAAGAGAAGTGAAGAAGAACTCCATTGAAATCCATCATCGTAGCTCCATCTTGACCTTGAGCTTCGATGGAGGTTTTTAGAGAGAACTTTTGGAGGGAAGGGTTTTGATTTAGGTGCTAGGGTCTAAATGAGAGTTAAATAAATTTAATACTCTTAAAATACCCAAATACACCTAAAACAAATGTCCATACATTTTAAAAGACTTGGGGTGAATTTCCAAAAACACCCCAAGCAAGGCGAATTGTAGGAAGTTTGCAGGTGCCAAACCACGCCCACCAACGACGGTCAGTCGTTTAGACCACGCCGCGTCAATGGGGATTCGTGGTTTTGGTATGCAGCTTCCAAACTTTCAGGTTTGCAGGCTCAATTGACGTACCTAGTCGACGAGTCATCGTTTGATCGACTGGCCGTCGTTTTGTTTGTTGATTCACACTACTTGGTAGTTCCAAGCCTTTGAGTTGGGGTCCTCTTCTAGGGACCCTTGTGGGTCCTAGGTGGAGTTGTACCCAAACGTTAAACCCCAAAACATGCTAATCAAGGTCCTAGGGTCATCCCCTATCAATTTAGACACCAAACAAGTCACGAAACATGCAAAGGAACACTAGAACATACACAAGCACATAGGTGACCAGTCGTCGAAGGTCTTGGTCGTTCCTTGTCTATTCACTTCAAACTCAACCGGACTGACTTCAAAACTCACATACACATTAATTAAGCCATTTATCATCCCTTATAACACTAGTGAAGCTCTTGGTAGACCTAGTTCATTTTAGGGTCGTTGCATATTTTCACTTGAAATCACCAATTTAACATCAATATAACCATACAATGTCATTATTAACCTTTTAAAACTATTTAGAGGAAGAACCCGTGAAGTTGAGTTAAAACCTAGTATTCATGAACTTGAAATCATGAAACGTTATTTTGAAATGGACTCTAGGATGAAAGAAACCCCTATATTAAGATTCACCATAACTTAATATTGAAAAATCCCACGAAAATGAAGAGGAAACGCCTTGAAATTCACCAACCCTATCTTCATCTTGACCTTGGACTCTAGAGAGTTTCTAGAGAGAAACTTTTGAGTTAAATGGTTTTGATTTGAAAGATGTAGTCTAAATGAGGACTTAAATATTTTAATACTCTTAAAATACCTAATATGATTTAAAACAAACGTCCAAACACCAAACCAAGCAAAGGGGAATTTTACCAAACCACACTTCATTTGGCAGATTGGAAGACAGTTTTGCAGACCTCACTTACAAAACCCCAACCTACGGACCGTAGGTGGGTTGATAGAGCGTACTGAAGCTTAGTGGTTTAAGTCACAATACCCACCACTTGCAGGACATTAGCAGGATTGACTTATAACCCATACCTACGGGATATAAATGACTTACTGGCCGTAGATGGCCAACTGTAAGTCCCACTTTGACAGCTTTTTGGGGCAAAGGTTGGGGTCCTCCTCAAGGACCCTAATGATGGTAATTGGGAAGTCCTACCAGGACATTTAACCCCTAAACATGTCTTTCTAAGTACGAGAACTATTTATCTTGATTTTGACCTTGAAACAACATATCAAAACTTCACTACAAGTCATTACAACAAACTAGTTCAAATGACTTAGTTTTGGACGTCATAGGTTTTTCTTGAAGTTCATCCTCAAAACCATTTAAACTAAACTTAAAAACACAATTGTTATGATATAATCAAGTTACCAACTTCAAACACACATATGAGGCTCTAGTTCATCCTATTTCATTTTAGGGTGCTTATATCGTGTCAAGGACACCTCGAATTTAAGTTTTAATGGTTATATTGAGTTTAGAATGTCGAGTATGAATGATTTTCCTGTGTGATTCTATATACAAAGTTATGAACAAATCCCGTGGGTACTTTAAAAGTTATATTGTTGGGTGATCTTCTTGTATTGTGTTCTGGTGCACCCTCCACATTCGCGGAGCTTGAGGCTACACTCACGAATAGGAGGGCGTGAGGAGCCTGCATTTTGGAGTCTCGACCGTGTTCGTGGGAGGTAAAGGCATTGAACTCCATGTTACTGGGAGACATGTCATGTTCTTCGAGGTCCAACTCATTAAACCTCATATTCGCGGGCACGGGTCAACATTTCTCGGAGGACCCCAGTTAGTGTTTAAGCCCAAATTTTGCGATTTCATCCCAATTTTCATTTTTGAGCTTTCAGAACTCGGTGGAGGGAATTTAAATCATGTTTTCCTAGATAAAGTAGTTGGGGAACGGTTCTTAACGTTAATCTTCAATTGCCCATTATTATTATCATTATTATGAAATTTACAAATTCAAATCCAGATTTTTGGTGGATAAATTTGGGGTTCCCTGTGAACTTGAGTTTTGATGTAAAAGTGAATTTGTGAACTGATTCTGAGTAATTTTTTAAATGGTCTTCATCAATTATTTTTTAAGGCTTTGAGTAATGTTTTGATGTATTAAATTCCGCATTCAAACCTTACTTTTGGAATTAGGTTTTGTACTGATTGACCCATATTTCAAGAGAATTTATGTGGGTATTGTGGTGTTTGAAAAGTGCATGTCAAAATATGATGTGGCTTTGCAAAGTATTTGGAAGGGGAAAACTCAACTCTTGGAGTGATTATTGATTTGTTTAAGTCAAGTGATCTCATGAACTTCGTTCTTTGTTTGCTAGGAGTAATGGGAATGAGGTGAAGAATTAAATTGTCTACATGATATGCCTATTGCACCTCTGTTTTGAACTAGCCGAAACAATTCACAACATAATATGGCTGACATTCTAATTTTGAAAGAAATTTTTTTTTGTTTTAGAGTCGCCACCTAAATTTTTAGAAAAATATTAGGAAAACCATTTTTTAGTATGTAAATGTAAACTGTATTTAGATTTCCGAAACCACTGAGGTTATGAGTAGGGGTTTTGTTTGTCACGACTGGGGAGCACCCCCTAGAAGTAACATGGCTTACTTGACCTCTTGGAGATTATATACAATCCCATAGTTATCATTCATCACATTTTCATAAGTAAATTAGCGGAAAATTTAAAATTTTATTAGAACATCACTTGCAATATATATAAAAATAACGTATGTACATAGTTAGACTCTAAGTCTCTTTATCATATTAAACTCGACATCATTAAAATACTTTAGGGACACTTCCCATACAATATAAATCATAAGAACATGTATAACTAAACTTTACAGTAAGATAGACTTAGGAAATCCTTGGACTTAAGGATTCCTTTCCTTGATCTTGGGAATTACATATTAATCTCCTCACCATTAAAGACATCCTTTAAGCATCCATAAACTACACTTTGTGTAAAAAGGTAGAGAAAAATGGTTTTAGTACAATAATTCACTAAGTATGGAAACCATGCAAAAAGTTACATTAAAATGGACATTTTACATGAAACCATGCATCATGTCTTTTTGTGAAAATCTTATAAAACTTGATACAATAGTATTATAAAATTCTATGCTTCATATCGGCATATTCAATGGTCATATATCATATGAAGTCATACATTGCATTTAAATCATATTTAGGATCACATTACAGTAACTATATTTCGTTTACAGCAAGCTTAACACAATTACAGTAAGCACATTCTTTTTACAGTAAGCACATTCACATTATAGTGAGTTCATTCAACTTTAAGCTTCCCAAGTAACCATCTAGTTATACTTAGTGCAATGCATATCCTTAAGGCCACAAGGTACTCATACATACCATCTACATAGGCCAATACATACCTTCATAGAATCATTTCATATAACAAGGCACATGCTTCACATTAAACCCAACATAAGACCTTACTAACAATCCTAATCTATGTCTACTAGATCAATTTGCATGTGAAGACCCATAACCTCACACATACTTAGTAAACCTATCATAGGACCACAAGCATTAACAATTAACTTCATACATCAACATGGCAAGTATCAACACTTCATTCACACCTATTAATGTATTAATGATATAGAATCATTAGGACTAATACAATGCATATCATCACAACAAGTAGACAAGACTACAACGTCATGCATAAAGACACAAACATATACACATAGATTAGAACACCTTCCTAGAAATCCCTTCAAGAGTTACTTGTGCAATGCATAGGTGAAGTCTCATACCCCCACCTACAGTAAGAAACTTCCCTTAGGTTATCCAAGTTAGGGTCTACTTCTTTACTTCCATTGTCCATTTTACTTTAGGGAAACTATAGACGTAACCGACACTAATTCAAAAGAAGGTGCTCTACCTAGCCAATGTAGAACATTAACACATGTTAGCATACTAAGCTATATCACTTTCTAGATCCTGTGGGGTAAGCATAGTTTATGGAACTTGGATGCATATGTGGGAGCCCTATTTATGACAAATGAGGCATTGTAGTTATCCACTTATGGAAACCCTCTTTATGACAAATTGAGAAATTATAGTTATCCACCTCGTAAGGATTATGGTGAACAAGCCTTCCCACATTGGGAAGGGGCATCCCTCATCTAAGTTCACTCGGTGCTATGCTAAGTTCCCTTTTTTGTGTGAAGTCCTTATTAACATTAGTTTATAAAATTATGCTTAGGAGAGCTAACCCCTCATATGCTTAAATCATGTGAGAAATCCTTTCACATGGACATAGCATATGTAAAGCACTATCAAGTTTGGGGTACACTTGAGAACACCTTTCAAGGCCCCTCTATTGACTAGATAATCATACATGTGTTTGTATAATATATGTGAGCAATCATTTCACACAACACCTTATGACCACACATGTTCATACATTAACATAATTATGCATTCACATTGTTTTATTAAAAATAATAATATAATATATATATTTTGAAAAAATGACTAAGTTTCGGAAAATCAATTAATCTTATGATTTAAGAAAAATCGACTTTCCAAATTAACAGAGTCGCCACTTGATTTTTTAATAAAAAATAAAGAAAAACTTACAATTATTTTTCAAAAGATTTTAAACAGAAAAAAATCAATTGAAAAGGGTTCGAAGTTCAATGTACATTCCGAGAAGCTGTTAGGCCCTCGGAATGCCCGCTAACTCGCGGTTGACCGGCGATTTGACTAAATGACCTTTTAAAATAATTTATTTTTCAAATTATAACTAAGTAATGAAGAAATTCATCTATTTACTTGCTTATTATATATTATATACTTCTTTGCTATTATATTTATTATTATTACTCACTATTTCAAAGGAAAAATAATTAGAGGGGATGATCTTAGGGAATTAAATTTAAATGCTGACAAAATCTATAAACAAAGTAAATAGTAAAAATAAATATTTATGAATATATAAATGTAGCAAGAAATGGTCATCCTTTGGAAAATAAAAAAATTCAACCAAAATGTTAATCGATATAACAATAAAAGTAAAAATAATCAATAATAGAGGGAAGAAATATTAAATTTTGGGCACTTGGCCCATATTCCAAATCTGAAACCTGTCCTATTCTAAAATGACCCAAAATAGGTCCTGTCCATTTAGGGACCAGTTGGGCCTGCTGAATTGTTCCTTGGGCTTTGGTTCCATTTTTTTTTAAAAAAAAAAAAACTGCGTATACGTTTGATGTATACTGATGTATACGACTTGTATACAATCTGTTTTTGTGTATATTGAGACATATACAGAATGAATGCTGCCCCAGATCAAATTTCCAGACCTGTATAAATTTTTTGACCTGCATATCATACACTTCAACTGTATATCAGTGTATATGATAACATATCAGCCCCTTTTTGAGCCTTTTGGAAACCTGCGAATTAATTCCCAACAGCATATTTGCTGCTTTCAACCTGCATATCATGTTTTCCAAGGGGCTGGACGACTCGGAGATACGAGGGAGATAAGTCCGTCATGGACTCAAAGAGGATCATGCAAAAAAAAATTAAAATAAAAAAGAATAAAAAAATGGACTATACAAATAACATCATAATTTATTCAAAAAAATAAATGAGAAGTAAGAAATAAAATATCATCTTCTCCGGAGCAGCGAACTAGAGACGGTACGAGCAAGGAACTTGTCTTCACCACGCGACTCGGATTCAAACGACGACCGGGAGTTATAGACAATATTTTTTACCCGAACACAACTTGGATGTATTTAATCTATGTATTCTTTGCCTTTTTTTTTTTTGCTTGAACTACTATGAATGTTCAATTTTTTTTTTTATATCAAAGAAAAATATATCATGAATAATGAATAATCAATAATGAATATTGAATATTGAATATTTAGTATTGAATATTGAATGTTGAATTAAAAAATGAATTGAATTGAGTCATGAATTCTTCCCCCTTTTTGAATTCTTTTAATTCTTCTATTTTTTCAAATAATGAATGAGAAAGAAGAAGAAAATAGAAGGTATTTATAGGAGATTTTTATGGTAGATTTAGGGGGAAAATGGAATGGATTGGGATGAATTTGAATTTCAAAATTCAAAATTCAAATTCAAAAAATTACTTTTTTTTTAGGGGGGGAAAAGGAAAGGATTTTGGGATGAATTTGAATTTCAAAATTCATAATTCAAAATTCAAAATTCAAAATTTCAAAATTCAAAATTCAAAATATCAAAATTCAAAATTCAAAACAAAATTCAAAATTCAAAATTCAAAATTCAAAAATTCAAAAATTCAAAAATTCAAAAATCAAAATTTCAAAATTCAAAATTCAAAATTCAAAACAAAATTCAAAATTCAAAATTCAAAATTCAAAAATTCAAAAATTCAAAAATTCAAAATTCAAAATTCAAAATTCAAAAATTTCAAAAAATTCAAAATTCAAAAAATTCAAAATTCAAAATTCAAAATTCAAAACCTCCCAAAAGTGTAGTTGAGAATTAGTAGGCTGGGAATTGGATTGGGCTGCAGTAATTTGGAGGAAAGAATTGGGCCTAGGAAGTTGTAAGGAAATCTGAAAAAGAATGGGCTGCTGAAGGTAATTGTGAAGAATGGGATGGGAAATATGGAATGGGCTATAAAAATTGAATTGGATCTTGGACCAAATGTTTCTCAAAGTTGAGTTAAGTTGGAAGTCTAAGATGGATTAAATTTAAGAAATAGCCAAATTGTGTTACATTAATAAATTTGGCTACACTTTAAATAAGACAAATTAATATTAATTAATCAACGAGCTTCTTAATCTGAACAAAAAATAAAATAATTAATTTAATCGTAAACTTAGTGATTCAAAAATATAACCATGATTTAAACTAAACTAATTCAAAAGACTACTTACTAAATTTAAAATATTTTTGAGATGGTTTTTGAATAATCATAAAATATACTAATTATATACATAATTATGTAAGATATATATATTATCTAAAAACTATAAGAAATTGTAAATATTATTCTAAATAACGCAAACTTTATATTTTTTCTTATATTTAAAAACTAATTATTTTAAATTATTTGAGAATTTAAGAAGATCATGAATTAATTCCTACTGGGGAGGGTCAAAATTGGGTGTCAACAACTGTCCCTCATTTTACTTGGATTGATGCAAGAAATTTGAGGAAAATGAAATTGACCAAGCCAATTTTGACCGACCAAATATCCATCTTTCAGGCAAGGGATTTGGTACGGACTTTAGGAATTATGACCGAGCCCTGAAAATGGGTTTCCTACATATCTCAGGCTATATGAGAATTCAGGCCACTTGTAGTTCGATACGCTAGATTTAACGCACGATTTTGAAAGAAATCAAAAGTCATCTCGATACCGAGTTATGAAGGAATCGGGATGCTTGAGAATAATATTTAAGAGGGAATGTTAGAATACTGCCGAGTTTTCAATATCGAGCCCACCTACATATCCTTAAACCGTAGGAATCAGGCTGTTTGTAGTTCGACTCAATCGATTGAAAAGGGAATCTATTATGTTAGATGACCTTTGGTTTTGGACAAGTGACAAAATTAAACGAGTATGAAAAAGAGGCTTGTAACCTCTTAGCCATGAATGTGGTACACTTCACACCCATAATTAAGAACTTCCACGGACATAATTTCCAAAGCTCTCGGCGCATTGTCACTCAGATTGGAAACTTGCTTCCGGTAGACCAAAATTTCCGGATTTGAGACCAAAACTTACAAAACCTAAAGAAAAACCCACGTGCCTTCTGATAGGGGTGTGGTTTGATTGTGGTGGAAGTCGCTACTCTGCTCGCATCCTAAGAGTTTGATAACCTCTTTGGACTATGTCCCAGTTCGCTGCTAAGAAAAAGTTTCACGTTGTGCTGCATCCTTTTTGATGTCGTCCGCACCTGTAGTATGTTTTGGAGAATTCATCCCTTCAGATACTCTCAACAAAATTTGAAACAAATTGTTAGTAGAAAATATAACTGGAAAGTGATAGTATCTCTTACGATGCTTTTCAGTTACTCTTGATGTGAAAGATGTCACATAAGCATGTTCAATATATATCACTTTCGAACACAGTAGTCCATTACAACTCTTGATTTGCTGAGGATTCGGAGGTGTCATTGCTTGTTTTGTTCATGGCAAACTCCAGTCTCTGCAACGAGCTAGCTAGCTCAATAATTATCCAACTGTAACGAGGTGGATGTCTCGATGATTATCCAACTGTAACGAGGTGGATGACTCGATAATATTCCATCTGTGATGAGGTGGATGCTCGATAATATTCCATCTGTAACGAGGTGGATGCTCGATAATATTCCATCTGTAACGAGGTGGATGCTCGATAATATTCCAACTGTAACGAGGTGGATGCTCGATAGTATTCCATCTGTAACGAGGTGGATGCTCGATAATATTCCATCTGTAACGAGGTGGATGGCTAAATAATATTCCATCTATAACAAGGTGGATGCTCGATAATATTCCATCTGTAACGAGGTGGATGCTCAAAAATATTCCAACTGTAACGAGGTGGATGCTCGATAATATTCCAACTGTAACAAGGTGGATGCTCGATAATATTCCAATTGTGACGAGGTGGATGTTCGATAATATTCCATCTGTAACGAGGTGGATGCTCGATAATATTCCAACTGTAACGAGGTGGATGGCTCGATAATATTCCAACTGTAATGAGGTGGATGCTCGATAATATTCCAATTATAACGAGGTGGATAGCTCGATAATATTCCATCTGTAACGAGGTGGATGGCTCGATAATATTTCATCTGTAACGAGGTGGATGGCTCGATAATATTCCATCTGTAACGAGGTGGATGCTCGATAATATTCCAATACAATTCAAAAATAGGAACCTGAAATGGAAAAACAAATATACGAACCACTTATGGGGTGGATCGCCCAACAAAACTATATGCAAAGTCTTTGATTGGCCAAACAAAACACATAATCCACTTATGGGGTGGATACCCAACAAATTATAATTTTGACTCTGACAATTGTCAAGAAACACGTACGCCTAAATTGCTACGCGATGAACATACTAAATTGACGTATATGCACGTCGAGACTACAATTCTCTCTTTTAAAGACAAAATTATCGAGGTGAATGACTTAATTCCTTCACATTAAAATTAAAGTCACTCTCGTCTTCCTTGACAAACTCAACAGAATTAGAGTTTGTCGTAGTTATCTTCAATTGTTATCGAAAACTTGTAACAATTCGATAACTTTGACTGTCAAGGAAATATTGCGGTCACCAACATCTTTCTGATGTGATGGACTCAATGATTTTCCCTTGCAACACTTCTAAGTTAGTGTCACTTTTGATCATCTTCAGATTTGATGTCGATTTCATATATAATTGACTTTATCAATACTATCACCTGCAAAGCTCGACACCAAACATTAGTATCGATGATGAAGTAAAGAATAAAAGTAAAGTTAAGGAACTAGATTGAGTCATTTGGCTTATCGAGATTATGCTATAATGAGCCCAACTGTAACTTTGATCATGACTCGCCACTAGCGACCTTCTCACACATTGTTTCTTAAAACTTTGAAATAATCTGTCACCGTTTGTCTTCAACATTCCTGCAAAATAAGATAAAAAAAATCGTTTAAAAATCTCTTGAGGCAACATAATGAATAGAGATAAAATGAGATGGAAGGTTTTCTAAGTTTTGTTGATGAGGCCACGATAGGTGCAAATGACGCCTTTTGACACTCTTGACGTCTTTATATAGCCATTTTTGTGATTTTGATGTTCCTGCATCCAAAGAAAAATTCTTAGTTTGAAAGACTAATTTGTGTTGATCTTGTCTCCACGCTCCTTCATGCGGTTGGCTTACACGGTCGCCCGTCCTTTGTAAGACAGTCTTGATCTGTCTCGGTCTGAAATATATTTAACTCTAGTAACTTGCTTTATTAATTCTAAGGTTGCTCATTCTGGAATTTTGAGGCCCCTCCTCAAAACTTTGTCCCAGTTTGCCTCGATAGTATAAGACTTTTAACAACGGACATTGTGGTGTGGAATTTTTGAGATCACCTCAAAATTTGTCCTAGTTGCACATTTCAACATGATTCTCCATAAAATATTATCTTGAAATTTTGAGATTCACCCAAAAATCTACCAGTTGCATTTTGGCATTTCAATGTTGACTTGTTGAAGAAGTCCATTTTCAAATGAATTTTTGAGATCCTCTCAAAAATTCTGTCCCAGTTTCCATTATAAAGAGAAATGGAAATCTTGCTGGGAATATGACCGAGCTATTGTGGCGCCTACGTATCCCGTTGAAGCGGAAATCAGGTCAAACGTAGTTCCCCCTCAAGGTTAACAGTATAAGAAAATTTACAAAGAAACCGACCGAGGCCGTCATAGGCCGCCTACGTATCTCATTCTTGAGAATTCAGATCAGACGTAGTTCATTACAAGGAAAGGTGCGACAAAATGGACAGAAAGATTTAATGTGCATTTTCAAAAGAAAGATAACAATAACTTTACATGTAGGATTCTGGCCGACGTTGGGCATACTTCCTTTCAACCATTTGATGATGAATATCTTCAAATGACTCTGTTCAAAGATATTTGGAAAGGCTTAATCAATATTGATCAAATTGTTGTTGATCATGTTTTGAATCTTGTGCTTGAGGGTTGAACAATTCTCTGTGTCGTGTCCAACGGCTCCAGAATGATAAGCACATCTGTGGTCAGCTCTGTAAAATTTCCCCAAAGGATTGGCTGGTCTTCCTTCTATAGGATAGAGCATACCCATTGCTTTCAACCTTTCATAAAGTAGAGTTTGAGATTCCCTTAATGGTGTAAATACTTTAGGAGCCTTCCTAAAGTTTGGACGGGGAAATTTTTTCTGATTGACATTATGGTTTTGATATTTCCTTTGGGAAGCTGACCGCATATGGGTAGCCGTGACCATACCTACCTCCTCTGTTTTTCCTTTTGATGTATCGATATCACTAATTCTGGTATCTTTTCCATTAGCTCGCAATGCGGTAAGGTTGGTGACCTTTCCAGTCTTGAAACCATATTCCAGAGCTTCTTCCACTTTGACAATCTCGACAAATTTTTGTCCCATCATACACAACATTCTTTCATAGTACTCAGGCTCTTGAATTCGAATGAACATTTCAGTGATCTCACGTTCGTACATGGGAGGTTGAACTCTTGCGGCCTCTTTTCTCCAACGAAGAGCGTACTCTCGATAATTTTTTGTAGACTTCTTTTTGATCTTCTCCAAGTAATAGCGATCTGGGGCAGCTTCTACATTATGTCCAAATCTTTCCGTGAAATCCTTTGCGAGTGCATTTCAACTTTTCCATTGTTTTAGTTTTTGTGATGTAAGCCACTCCAGAGCTTCTCCATTTAGACTTCGACTGAAGAGATGCATCAACAATGCTTCATTTTTGCCAACTCCCACGAGTTGATCACAATAAAACTTTAGATGTGTTAAAGGATTTCCAGTTCCATTAAAAGTGATGAACTTTGGCACTTTAAACCCTTCTGGAAGATCCAAATTCAGATGAATGCATAATTTTCATAATTCAGCCCCACCTCTTCTGAAGCGAAATCAAATTCTTTTATCACTTTCGTAATCTCTTCCTTCATGATCTGCTTAGTCTTTTCCTCTTTTCACTCCACTCCTTCTCCTTCTCTTCGTAGTGGTCAAGTTCGGAATATGCAGTATAGTGAAGATGTGGTTTGGTTCGAACTGGGATATTAAAAGTGACTTTCGGAGGTAAGGGTTAAGAGTTTTGTGGATTTTGAGTGTCTATAGAAGGAGTCTGATACATGAAAGGGGGTGTTTGATGATTGTTGACATTTAAGCTCTGCAATGGAGGTAGTATTTGAGAGTTATTTGTGTTTTGATTTTGAAGAGGAGGAAAAACTTGAGGATTGGTATTCAGGTTCTGAAAAGGATGCGGTGTTTGGTATGAAGTGCTGGCGTGATAAAAATTTGACGTGGTTAGGTCAATGGTGAAAGGATTTTGAGTATGGTTGGAGGGTGGGTTATTTTGGACATGTTCCGAATTTGAAGTCAGATGAGGAAAATGGAGTGGAAGTCTTCGATTGCCAAGAGTGTTGACATCGATAGTCGGAATTGACGAATCTTGTTTTTTCTACAACTCAACCCTCAACTCAGCAATCTGTTGCATCAACTGTGCAATTAACTCATTTTGTTCAACGGCAGGCGGTTGAACTATAGCAATTTCACTCGGGCTGGTATTCTCATTATTCTCAGTCATTCTGCTTCTTTCTTTCAATAAATTTCAATTGGGAAATTAATCTTTGAAAACTTTGAATGTTTAACAACTAATCAACACAAAACAGTTTTGAGTACCTGACAAAGAGAAATAACTCAAACAACAAATGTGTTAGTTTGTGTAGGCAGTAGGTAATACAAGATATCATACACAAAGCTGTAAGCACATAAGAGTCGCTTCATTTGAAGAAAGACTAGCCCACATATATAAAAAAAAAGATTAGATAGACAGGAATTTGTCTCTCTGACTTTTAGATTTGTGAGTGAAAAATGTCGACCTGAGTCGGGACAAAACCGATTGAATATTTTATTGTCGTACTTCTGGTTTTTGACTGAGATGTAACTCTAATTTCTTTGTAAGAGTTAAAAAAGATAAAATTTCTCAAAAATGGAGACCCAACCTTGAAAGGTTGTCTACGTATCTCACAAAAGTGAATTCATGTCCTACATAGTTCGACCCATTCTTGAATCTTTTTTTTTGTTTGATATGAGAGAGTACTTTTTTAGAAAATAAAGTTCGAATTTATTGGGAGACTAAAGACTCGAAGAGTATTTGGACGTACTTTCGATAGTGATTTGATATTTATGCTTAAGGAGTTCTAGAAAATATTTTTCGAGAATGAGTAGGCTAGAATATCTCCAAATGAAGCAACATAATCATACAAATAATTATAACACATAAACAGTTATTGCGCGTTCTAAACAGATATGTGACCCTTTTATGCCAAGGGTAGGCCTAACGATTTGAAGGATCTATATGTCATTTGAAACATCCCATTGTCCCAAAACCCAAATTTATACAAATTTATGAATAAAACTTAAATGGGGATACATAATTGGGGAAAACGGGATACAAAATAATCAGTCCCACGCAGGGGTACAATTCTGAACTATGCTTCCATAGAAGGTCCTTCCCTCTTCATTTCTTCTCCTCTCCGGGTTCCCACGTCTTAGACTAGTAACTTGTGAGCTCTTTCTTTGACTAGAATAAGCTACAATATACTCCCAATCCCGAGGACAATGATTTCTTCAGATGATGTATACATCCTTCAAATTTAAACAAATAAATATGATCGCCCGTTCAGGCCGTAAGCCCTTTTGGACTCAAGGTGGTCTATCTAATGGGCCCAACACTCTTTGGGTGTTGGGTTCAAATGCTCCTAAATTCGGGATTTTGACTCGGCTCTACGCTAGTTGACTAGGAGTGGCTTTTTAAAAGACCGGGAACCCAAACGGACAATTTGGGCTGGAACTCGCGACAACCATTGGACGCATGACGAACCAATAAATTGCCACTAATTCTGGAAGAAGGTGAGTATAAAAAAGTCCGGCTGCGGTTCCGCAAACCGTCCTTTAATATACTATACATACATATTGGAGGATGCCATGAATGCAATGCCATTTATATAATTTAAACAAATAAATCTCATATAAGCAATTTAATTATAACAATTAGTCAAAATAGTCAAATCCTTTTGGTTAGAACTTAATTAATCTCCAGCGGAGTCGCCATTTCTGTTTTATTAAAAACAATATATATTATATATATTTTGAAAAAATGACTAAGTTTCGGAAAATCAATTAATCTTATGATTTAAGAAAAATCGACTTTCCAAATTAACAGAGTCGCCACTTGATTCTTTAATAAAAAATCAAGAAAAACTTACAATTATTTTTCAAAAGATTTAAAACAGAAAAAAATCAATTGAAAAGGGTTCGAAGTTCAATGTACATTCCGAGAAGGTGTTAGGCCCTCGGAATGCCCGCTAACTCGCGGTTGACCGGCGATTTGACTAAATGACCTTTTAAAATAATTTATTTTTCAAATTATAACTAAGTAATGAAGAAATTCATCTATTTACTTGCTTATTATATATTATATACTTCTTTGCTATTATATTTATTATTATTACTCACTATTTCAAAGGAAAAATAATTAGAGGGGATGATCTTAGGGAAATAAATTTAAATAATGACAAAATCTATAAACAAACTAAATAGTAAAAATAAATATTTATGAATATATAAATGTAGCAAGAAATGGCCATCCTTTGGAAGATAAAAACATTCAACCAATATGTTAATCGATATAACAATAAAGTCAAATAATCAATAATGGAGGGAAGAAATATTAAATTTTGGGCACTTGGCCCATATTCCAAATCTGAAACCTGTCCTATTCTAAAATGACCCAAAATAGGTCTTGTCCATTTAGGGACCAGTTGGGCCTGCTGAATTGTTCCTTGGGCTTTGGTTCCATTTTTTTTTAAAAAAAAAAAAACTGCGTATACGTTTGATGTATACTGATGTATACGACTTGTATACAATCTGTTTTTGTGTATATTGAGACATATACAGAATGAATGCTGCCCCAGATCAAATTTCCAGACCTGTATAAATTTTTTGACCTGCATATCATACACTTCAACTTTATATCAGTGTATATGATAACATATCAGCCCCTTTTTGAGCCTTTTGGAAACCTGCGAATTAATTCCCAACAGTATATTTGCTGCTTTCAACCTGCATATCATGTTTTCCAAGGGGCTGGACGACTCGGAGATACGAGGGAGATAAGTCTGTCATGGACTCAAAGAAGATCATGCAAAAAAAAATTAAAATAAAAAAGAATAAAAAAATAGACTATACAAATTACATAATAATTTATTCAAAAAAAAATGAGAAGTAAGAATAAAAATATCACCTTCATCGGAGCAGCGAACTAGAGACGGTACGAGCAAGGAACTTGTCTTCACCACGCGACTCGGATTCAAACGACGACCGGGAGTTATAGACAATATTTTTTACCCGAACACAACTTGGATGTATTTAATCTATGTATTCTTTGCCTTTTTTTTTTTTGCTTGAACTACTATGAATGTTCAAATTTTTTTTTTATATCAAAGAAAAATATATCATGAATAATGAATAATCAATAATGAATATTGAATATTGAATATTTAGTATTGAATATTGAATGTTGAAGTAAAAAATGAATTGAATTGAATTCTTGAATTGAATCATGAATTCTTCCCCCTTTTTGAATTTTTTTAATTCTTCTATTTTTTCAAATCATAAATGAGAAAGAAGAAGAAAATAGAAGGTATTTATAGGAGATTTTTATGGTAGATTTAGGGGGAAAATGGAATGGATTGGGATGAATTTGAATTTCAAAATTCAAAATTCAAATTCAAAAAAATACTTTTTTTTAGGAGGGCAAAAAAGGATTTTGAGATAAATTTGAATTTCAAAATTCAAAATTCAAAATTCAAAATTTCAAAATTCAAAATTCAAAATTCAAAATTTCAAAATTCAAAATTCAAAATTCAAAACAAAATTCAAAATTCAAAATTCAAAATTCAAAATTCAAAATTCAAAATTCAAAATTCAAAATTCAAAAATTCAAAAATTCAAAAATTCAAAATTCAAAAATCAAAATTTCAAAATTTAAAAAAATTCAAAAATTCAAAAATTCAAAATTCAAAAAATTCAAAAATTCAAAAATTCAAAATTCAAAATTCAAAATTCAAAATTCAAAATACAAAATTTCAAATTTCAAAATTCAAAATTCCAAACCTCCCAAAAGTGTAGTTGAGAATTAGTAGGCTGGGAATTGGATTGGAATGCAGTAATTTGGAGGAATGAATTGGGCCTAGGAAGTTGTAAGGGAATCTGAAAAAGAATGGGATGCTGAAGGTAATTGTGAAGAATGGGCTATAAAAATTGAATTGGATCTTAGACCAAATGTTTCTCAAAGTTGAGTTAAGTTGGAAGTCTAAGATGGATTAAATTTAAGAAATAGCCAAATTGTGTTACATTAATAAATTTGGCTACACCTTAAATAAGACAAATTAATATTAATTAATCAACGAGCTTCTTAATCTGAACAAAAAATAAAAAATTAATTTAATCGTAAACTTAGTGATTAAAAAATATAACCATGATTTAAACTAAACTAATTTAAAAGACTAATTACTAAATTTAAAATATTTTTGAGATGGTTTTTGAATAATCATAAAATATACTAATTATATACATAATTATGTAAGATATATATATTATCTAAAAACTATAAGAAATGGCAAATATTATTCAAAATAACGCAAACTTTATATTTTTTCTTAAATTTAAAAACTAATTATTTTAAATTGTTTGAGAATTTAAGAAGCTCATGAATTAATTCCTACTGGGGAGGGTCAAAATTGGGTGTCAACACACATTCATTTACATAGAAAACCTAACCTAGGAACATCCTATCAAGGAACACGTGTACAATGCATTGACAAGGTCCTATACCCTTGCCCATACTAATACACCTATCAAGTCATCCTAGTTAAGGTAATACGTAACATGCTACATAGATATATACCTTACATGCATAGTAGTAGACACAAGTGCATATGATAATAACCTTGCATGAAGTGTGAGTGTGTGTAAATTAGTCAGCATGATAACCTAATGGCTATCAACAAATCATTAGAGGCAGCCACCCTCTTAGTAACACAATGCACATTCAAGCATAGACCACACAACACAATTTAGCATAGGAGACAAGCTAACTACAACACTTGCTTTCAAGACTGATAACCATAGCTAATCACACATTTATGTAGGGGCATGTAGATAAGGGGTCATTCATCATTATTACTTCATCAAAGGCATCACATATACATAACCCTAACATAACAATTCACATGCTCATAAAATTAACAATACAACGTAGGTCATAGCTAGAATAGAAAACTAGACATAGGCTTCACATAGTGTGATCAATACAACCACACACTCATATATCATCAAGTTTCAATAAAGTCCATAATAAACACACACATATATATATTGACATGAAGTAAACAGCGCCACCATAAGTGGACCATACCATACAATGCCATCCAAGGCGAATTCTATCCACTATACTATAGAAAAGTAGGCAATCTTACAAATTCCTCAACCTTTGATCATCATTGATCAATACTCCTTTTTCATTAACAATTCAAGTATATGACTGTAGCTAAATGTACTTTAAAATAAACGAAATCATGCATAAGACACTACAAGATCATGCTAGTAACAAGTACACTACATCACCAATTAACTAGAAAGTAGAGAGACATAGATCACTCACCAATTTCCCTTGCCTTGTTCATCAATCATAATTCATTAACAATATACATGTAGTGCAGTAGCAAAAGATATAACAACTTAAACTAAATCATACTTCATCTACCTTAAAATTGAGATCACATCATGTATATTACATTATCAATCTATAGGCTAGAAGAACCTAGATCAATCCTTACCAATTCAATTGTATCTATTCACATTGGATAAATTGAACCTAATTTATCATCACATTACATTGTAGGCAGGAGCTAAAACAATTCATCATAATTGAATCTCATAACAATCATCCTAGCATCATGATCACAAGGTACTACATTATAGACTAATCTTATTCAACCGTTCAGACCTTGATCCACATTGATCATCATAAAAAAATTCACCATCAATACACATACTAGGTAGTAGATATAAGCATTTTAACATAATTGAATCACAATTCAGTTTACATAAGATCAATATCACAAAGCCCATACATAGGCTAAACCAAGTTTGAAAGAGATCATGGGTTCAACATAGAATTGGATAGAATATAACATTCAAATCAGTAGCTAACATCAATTCATTAACATGATGCTTTTGAAATCAATTTGAGAAAGTACACATGGCTAGATTTATGAACAAGAAGTTTGATCATGAATTCTCTTTGAAAACATTGAAAGGAACTCTCTAGGTGAAAGGTTTTCTATAGATAAAGGATTACCATACCTTATTATAGAAGAAATCCACTGAAACTTGATGAAGAAACCTTGAGAATCTAAGCTTCAAGATGTTCTTGAGCTCCATCTCCAATGGAGATTTCTAGAGAGGATATTATTGGAGAGGGAAGTCTAATTTTGAATCATGGATAGGGCATGGTGTTATCACGTTTTTAACCAACTTACTAAACCCAAAATTAACCAAATAAACCAGGTAGGGTCAGGTTAGGACGTGGGGTGAATTTCCCATTCACCCCATAAATGAAACAGCGTGCATGGCAGTTGACACAACCTGCATCGATGGACCGTTGGTGGCCACCGTCGTTTGGGTCTAAGGCTTTTATTTGGCTGAGCCTTCTCTAGGCTAAGTTCCAATCGACGTCTCACCATTTACAGGGCGTAGATGGACCTACTGGCCATCGATTGAGGGTCGTAGGTAGACACTGTCAAGGCAGTGTATCGACAAACTTTGGATCCTTTTTTAGGGACTTTTTCGGGGCCCTTGGGGAGTCGTACCCGGAAGTTTCTAACGTAAATATATTCTTTAACATGTTAAAGATCTTCTACATCAGTTTTAACCTAAACGAACACATAAAACATGTCAAGACACACGAAGACACACATGCACGTCTCAAGGGCTAACTTTCGAATGTCTTGGACGTTCTGCGACGTTTGACCTCCAAATGACGTCAAATCAATCATACATGATTTAAAAATCTTAATTAACATATTAACAATATTATAGGAACATGTGAGTCGCTATACACCCTAACTCATTTTTGGGGTCTTACAATATTCCCCACTTGGGAACATTAGACTCGAATGACACTTGGAACACTTTAATAACAATAAGGACTTCAATGAATGATATATCAGCTCACAACATTCATAAAATCATATTATAGAAGTCAATGAACCACATTAAAAGTAAAACCAACCAATAATCTCTTAGCACTCAATGCAACAGAATCAAGCACAAACTTTTATTCACTCACTTTCCAAAATGCATTAATCACAAGGAATCACTCATGTTCATAGGAAGAACATACTTCTCCTCATCATAACATTGTCATTACACTGCATTTAATTAAGATCTCATCATGTATGATAACACATATGCAGTCCATATTACTCAGGAAGCAAGTAAGCACTCATACTTCAATGCACACAGACTTTATTTTAAGTAGATCAACAATGGATTCTTATTAGTTAAGCCTAATGCCATGAGGGTCATACTCAACCATACCATTCTTAGTTATGCTTAGGGAGCAATGTCCTTCTCCTTAACACACTTAAAAGTCTCATGAGTTCACACCCAAGCAAGGTAGAAATGTCAATTCATTTAGATGAGGAACATTCAACCTTTTAAACCAAAGCATGCTCATATTTCCTTCATATTGAAGTTAAAATGTTAATTTACACCACACACATCACAACTATAGGAAGTCATTTCACATAGATTTCAATTCCTAGCATAACACTATCTTCCATAAACATGCATTATTTAGAGAAATTCTTACAATTTATAGGCACACACAAGGAAAATAGCTAAACATGCCTTCACTTTGCAAGAGTGATCCTAAAGTCATAGCTCCCAAATCATGAAAAACACATAATTTTCAAGAGACTCCATTTTTCATTTTATGGAGACTCAAAAATTTTATTATGAGGCTAAATACTACACATTAAGGGTGACTTCAAACATACTTCTTACCTTATCTCATGAAGTTAAATGCAAAACCAGCATAGCAAGATGCACAATCAACATGAGAAATCATGAATTTGATCAAAAATCCTTTTTAATGCATTTTAGAATCTTCATAACATTCACAACATAGTGTCAACTAAGACATACATAACATATGGAGAACATGCAACTCATACTTTCATGCAAGACTCCCATCATGAACAAGCTATTATAAACTCTTTAGTTCAAGCTCAAGTAAGAATAGAAGGACAAGATAGAAACATCAACAACCTTACTACTCACATCACCATCCCCCACTTAGGATAAACCCATTTAAGAGCAACTTAACCCAACCTCAAGATGATCTTAGCTTATCAACCTTCATCACCATCACTTAAAAGTAATTACCAACCCAAAAGGGAATTACAGTACCTTAACATAGGGACATCAAAGGCATATAAAATCCTACCATCTAGGAACTCTATCCTCCAGTTGGGGTATGCCTAATCACCTCTTTCCCTTAAACAACAAGGTCTATACTATACCATAAACACAAAGGGTCATGACAACATTAGGGGAAAACAATAAGGGAGACATAGCCATAAGGTCTCTTTCTTTTATTTCAACACTAATGTAAGGTAACTTATAGGTCATCCAAACCAACACCATCACCCTACTAGGTAAGCACACTACCTTCTCTTCTCGTATAAAGCCTATACAAAATACTCCAATCCATGCAAGGAAACCATGAAGGTTCACACATACACAAAGGGAAACATTTCAACCATTACACATATATAAGGCAACATTGAACTATTAAACAAACATATATAGCCACATGCATTGTTGAGCCTTTTACCACATTCTTCAAGCATTTAAAGTCTCAAACCATAACATAAGACTATCATCATGCCAAACCATATAGTAACATTCCAAACCAAAAAGGAAGCCCAATTCATCTATAACAACTTCTTTAACAAGCTATAACTACCTCATAACATAAATCTTCACATAACATGTCATTTCTCATAATTCACATATATATAGCTACAAGGGCACCACATCAACACATACCAAAGTTCACCTTCACACATACTCATCAAACCATAAAACCGAGATAAGCATCAAAACTTACATTTTCTCCCTAAAGCATAGAGGTACTATCTCATCCAAGAAATCACATCTAAAAGATCACCGGACAAGAAAACATAAGAGAGAGATGTTATAGAGTTAGGTTCTATGGCACGACATGAGAGTAGTGAAGAAGGGAAACTCTATCGTCCTATAGCCTCTCAGGCGTATATGTGTCGCAACTCACCACCGATGATCGAGATTCTACTAGATGTGGTAATATGAGACTTTGGACCGTAAAACCACATAAATAAACCTCATGCTGTGATACCACGTTTGTCACGACCGGGGAGCACCACCTAGAAGTAACATGGCGTACTTGACCTCTTGGAGGTCTTATAAAAGCCCATAGTTATCATTCTCACATTTTCATAAGTAACTTTAGCGGAAAATTAAAAACTTTATTAGAACATCATATGCTAGAACATCACTTGCAATATATATAAAAATAACGTATGTACATAGTTAGACTCTAAGTCTCTTTGTCATATTAGACTCGACATCATTAAAATACTTTAGGGACACTTCCCATAAAACATTACACAATTCAAATACTTCATATAGGCATATTCAATGGTCATACATCATATAAAGTAATACATGCATTTATAGCGTATTTAGGATCACTTTACAGTAACTATAGTTCATTTACAGTAAGATTAATACAATTACAGTAAGCACATTCTTTTTACAGTAAGCACATTCACATTATAGTGAGTTCATTCAACATTATTTCCTAAACTTCCCAAGTAACCCTCTAGTGATACTTAGTGCAATGCATCACCTTAAGGGCACAAGGTACTCATACATACCATCTATATAGGCCAATACATACCTTCATAGAACCATTTCATATAACAAGGCACATACTTCACATTAAACCCATCATAAGAGCTTACTCACAATCCTAATCTAAGTCTACTAGTGCAATATGAATGTGAAGCCCCATAACCTCACACATACTTAGTAAACCTATCATAGGACCACAAGCATTAAGAATTCACTTCATACATCAACATGGCAAGTATCAACACTTCATTAACACAAAGTAATACACTCATCATATAGATTCATTAGGACTCATACCATGCATATCATCACAATAAGTAGACAACACTATAATGTCATGTATAAAGACATAAACATATACACATACATTAGAACACCTTCCTAGAACACCCTTCAAGAGTTACTTGTGCAATGCATAGGTGAAGTTACATACCCCCACCTACACTAAGCCACTTCCCTTAGGTTATCCTAGTTAGGGTCTAGTTCTTTATTTCCATTGTCAATTTTACTTTAGGAAAACTGTATTCTTAACCAAAACTAAGACCATGGGTGCTAACATGGAATTTGGTGTTGTAGAGACTTACACCAAGGGAAGGTGTTCTACCTATCCATGGAAGAACATTAACACATGCTGGCATACTAAGTGATATAACTTGCTAGATCCTATGGGGCAAACATAGTTTATGGAACTTGGCGGTATATCTTGAAACCCTTTTTATACCAAATAAGGCATTGTAGTTATACACTTATGGAAGCCCTCTTTATGAAAAATTGAGACATTGTAGTTATCCACCTTATGAGGACTATGGTGAACAAGCCTTCCCACATTGGGAAGGGGCACCCCTTATCTAAAATCACGTAGCTAAGCTAAGTTCCCTTTCTTAAAAAGCCTTTATTAACATTACTTTATAAAATTAGGCTTAGCAGAGTTAACCCCTCATATGCTTAGCTTATAGGTAATACATGAGAGTTCATAAACCTAAATCATGTGAGAAGTCATTTCACATGGACATAGCATATGTAAAGCACCATCTAGTTTAGGGTACGCTTGAGAACACCTTTCAAGGCACCTCTATTGACTAGATCAGCATACATGTGTGTATATATATATGTGAGCAATCCATTCACACAACACATTAAGACCACACATTTTCATACATTAACATAATCATGCATTCACATACATGTACATAGAAAACAAACCTAGGAACTATCCTATCAAAGCACACATGTGCAATGCATAGACAAGGTCCATACCCTTGCCCATAATAGTACACCTATCAAGTCATCCTAGTTAAGGGAATACATAACAGGCTTCATAGATATATACCTTACATGCATATTTGTAGACACAAGTGCATATGAGAATAACCTTTCATTAGACACCATGAACCTATACTACTTGTAAGCATGCATGAAGTGTAAGTGTGTGATTATTGGTCAACATGATCACCTAATGGATATAAACAACTCATTGAAGCAGCCACCCTCTTAGGAACACAATGTACATTCAAGCATAGACCACACAACATAATTTAGCATAGGAGACATGCTAACAACAACACTTGCATTCAAGACTCCTAACTATAGCTAATCACACATTGATGTAGGGGTATGTAGGTAAGGGGTCATTAATCATTATTAATTCATGAAAGTCAGCACCTATACATTACCCTAACATAGCCATTCACATGCTCATAACATTAGCAATACAACCTAGGTCATAGCTAGAATAGGAAACTAGACATGGGCTTCACATAGTGGGATCATAATAACCACACACTCATATATAATCAAGTTTCCTTCAAGGCCATAATCAACATATATATATATATATATATATATATATATATATATATAAAGAAGTAAACACTGCCACCATAAGTGGACCATACCACACAATGTCATCCAAGGCCATTTCTATCCACAATACTATAGAAAAGTAAGGAAAGTAGGTAAGCTTACCAATTCCTCAACCTTTGATCATCATTGATCAATACTCATTTTTCATCTACAATTAAAGTATAGGGAAGTATATAAATGTACTTTAACATAAACGAAATCATACATAAGCCACTACAAGATCATGCCACTACAAGTACAATACATCACCAATTCACCAGAAAGTAGAGAGACATAGATTACTCACCAATTTCCCTTGACTTGATCATCAATCATAATTCATCAACAATATACATGTAGGGCAGTAGCTAAATATATAACAACCTAAACTAAATCATACTTCATCCACCCTAGAATTGAGATCACATCTTATACATTACATTATTAATCTATAGGCTAGAAGAACCTAGATTGATCCTTAACAAAACAAATGTATCTATTCACATTGGATAAATTACACCTAATTTATCATCACATTACATTGTAGGCAGTAGTTAAGACAATCCATCATAATTGAATCTCATAACAATCATCCTAGCATCACGATCACACGATACTACATTATAGGCTAATCTTATTCAAACCTTCAAACCTTGATCAACATGGATCACTCATCAACAATTCACCATCAATACACATACTAGGACGTATATATAAGCATTTTAACATAATTGAATCACAATTCGGCTAACATAAGATCAAGATCACAAAGCCCTTACATAGGCTAAATCGAGTTTGAGATAGATCATGGGTTCAACATTGAATTGGATTGAAAATCACATTAAAATAAGTAGATAATCATCAATTCATTAACATTATTCTTTTGAAA
The DNA here is from genome assembly GCA_016801875.1 of Solanum sitiens. NCBI lineage: Eukaryota > Viridiplantae > Streptophyta > Magnoliopsida > Solanales > Solanaceae > Solanum > Solanum sitiens. Next base: position 1,295,762 of record JABWTJ010000110.1, on the reverse strand, counting down.
TTAATTTGAGAAAGAACCCATGTCTAGATTGAAGAATAAGAAGTTTGACTATGAATTTTCTTTGAAATCATTGAAAGGAACTCTCTAGGAGAAAGGTTATCTAGAGATGAAGAATCACCATACCTCATTATAGAAGAAAATCACTGAAAATTGATGAAGAAACCTTGAGAAACCAATTTTCATGTTTTTCTTGATCTCCATCTCCAATAGAGGTTTCTAGAGATGATATTTTTTGAGAGGGAAGTCTAATTTTTAATCATGGATTGGGAATGGGGTTATCACGTTTTAACCAACTTTATATACCCAAAAATAACCAAATAAACCACCTAGGATCAGGTTAGGACGTGGGGGGAATTTCTCATTCACCTAATAAATGAAACAGCGTGCATGGCAGTTGATACATCCTGCATCGACGGCCACCAAATGACACCCCTTAAGCCCATCGACGGGATGTTGGTGGCCACTGTCGTTTGGCTCTGAGGCTGTCATTTGGCTGAGACTTCTCCAGGATAAGTTCCAATCAACTCCTCACCATCAACGGGGCATAGGTAAACCTACTGGCCGTTGATTGAGGGTCGTAGATAGACACTGCCAAGGCAATGTCTCGGCAGACTTTGGGTCCTCTTTGATGGACTTTTGCGGGGCCCTTGAGGAGTCATACCTAGACGTTTCCAACGTAAATATACTTATTAAAATGTTGGAGATCTTCCACATAGGTTTCAACCAAAACGAACAAGTAAAACATGTCAAGACACACTAAGACATACATACATGTCTCAAGGGCTAACTCTCGAATGTCTTGGACGTTCTTGGACGTTTGACTTCCAGATGACTTCAAATAAATCAAAATGCTTTCAAACACTTAAATAACATATAAACAAGCTTATAGGCACATGTGAGGTTCTAGACACGCTAACTCATTTTTGGGGTCTTACATTCGTTACTCGAGGGGAAGGTATTAAGCATCCAACAGAACCTATCCGAAGATAGTACTTAACCTCAATTTAGGAAAATATAATTACGAAAACTTGTTTATTTATTTTCTTTAAAATCAATTGTAAGTAAATTTTATTAGTTTAAGAAAAGATTATAAGTACAAGGTACACAATTAAATAAAATTAATATTAGTATGTTTATCATTCGGTAAAACTAAATAAACACATGTACTAAAAATGTATGACAATTTTATATGTTAAAAAATATTGATGTGTCTTATATAATTGTATCAAAAATAAATGATGAGTTTAAAGGATATGGAAATTGGTCATTTTATTTATAAATAAAATTAAAAAGTAAAAGAAAATGAAAATAAAATGCGATTGTTATCGGGTGTAAATATGTAGAAAAATAATGTTATATTGAAGTGTAGGAATTCATAAATTATCTATCAAAAAGGTAACATTTATGGAAGTTATAGTAGATATGACAAAAAATAACATGAAGTGTACCAAAATAATAAATTACGTATATAAAAAACTAAAATATAGAATTTATACCTTTCTGGGTATGACATATATATCAGTGTACCTTGTATTTGAAAATCTGTTGACATATCTAAAATCTTGAAATAACAAGTTACGAAATTAAAATATCTTAGTAATATTTCATTTAAAGAGTGATAATAGAACATATATTTTTTCATAAAGGAGGGGGGGAGGGGGGGAGGGGGGGATGTCAAAAGAATATAAAGTAGGCCTGACTATTGATGTACCACCCCAACTCATGGTCATTTTGTCCATACCATAATTTGAAAACAACATTTCTACCCTTCAAATATACCTATTTTAAGGACTCCAAAGATCTACATTTTCACTCTAAATAAGTCAACATTTTTACCGAAAAAAATTCTCATCTATAACTTCGAAGAATATATGTGTTCTATTCTTATTTAAAGGTATATTACTTAGGAGATAAATGTATTTGAACAATATTTTATGTTAGGAATTTAATCTCTTCACTCAAAATATTTCTTCTGTCCTCCAAAAAAAATTGAAATTCAAATAACATCAGTTGATGTACCTTTTTCTTATTAATGAATAAAAGAAACTTCGAAGAGAAGAGTTTAAGCAAGTGAGCTAAACCTTACCTCTAATTCTGGTGCTAGAGGGCTTAACATACTTATAGGATGTGAAGTAATATATATTCCTCTTCCTCAACTAAATCTGCCCATTTAGAAGCACTCATTCCTTTTTTTAATTAGAAACATTCAAACCGTTTTTAGCTTCCACTAGATTCAAAGCAACCATGATATGTGTATTTGACTTCATTTCTTTACCAACTATCTCAAAACAACTTGTTGATCAACAAGCTCCCTATTCTTAATTAAACCTCGGGTAACAAGACCCAAATTGTTAACGCTTTTGTCAAACTGGGCAAAATTTTATGTGTGCTGAAGTACACCTGTAACAGGTTGGGATTTTCCTAAAGTACTCCAAAATTCAGTAGATAATTCATTTATACCATGTGTCCTTTCATGCTGTCCAATATTATCATCTCCCAACACGTTGAATTGAGTACATTCAATTAGAGTTTTTACCAAGCTCAACCTCTGTAGAATTATTTAAATGCAAAATCTAATTGTTTGAGGATTTAGAACCACAATTTTTATGTTTTTTATTTTTCTATATTTTTAAGCTATATGTATGCTTATAGATCAGTAGTTTTCCCTAGTGTAATAAAATATCTTCAATACAATTGTTGTTAAAATTCGTATGGTAGACAATCAACATATATAGTAGGAAATATTAAAAACCAACCCTTCTAATTATTGGATTCGGCTCGTCTAAATTCAACTATAAATAGGCCAATTTAGTGTTTTCTTTTGCTAATATATTTTACATCTTCATTTCTCCTTGTCTCATCTATTGAAGGAAACTTTTTAAGATTGTATAGAAAGGGGAAAGTCTTAAAAGATACTGTAATATTGAATGATGAAGTGCTGCACCAAATTGATTAATTAGACTTCTATAATTAATCTAACCATGTACTTCGATATCAAAGCCACAAGCAACACATCAAAATGATCTTTAGCGAATTCATTAACAACAATAGCTTAATTATCGGCAATTAGTAGTGAGTTGTGACAATTATATTTAGCACTCTTTGTAAATGTTGTCAAAGCCAATAGCAAGATTGGATAAGTGACAATTAATCAATGTTAGTAAAGGGTTTAGCACTCTTTACTGATTTGCATATTTATTGACGCTAAAACCAATTTTTATTATATTAGGGAGCCTTTTATAATCTGAGACCGCGGGCATGTTTCTATAGGAATAGGTATCATTCATTACCACATTATACTTGCACGATGCATCTAACTCTGTACTTGGCAATCAAAGCCAAAGGTAATACTTCTAAAATGATGTTTAGCAGCAATTCGTTAACAACAATGGTTCAATTGCCGACAATTGTTAGTGACAACTATAGTTTAGCACTCTTTGTAAATGTCAAAAAAGGCTATAGCGACATTTTATAAATGCAAATTAACTAATGGTTGTAAAGTATTTAGCAGTCTTCGCTGATGTGCATATTTATTGCCACTAAAAATTATTTTTGTTGTGGCAATGGGAGTGTTTTAGCTAAGAGTGCAGGCTTGTTTCTATTGGAATAGGCATCATTAATGACCCCATTTTAAAATAAAAGAATTTCACTCGTATGGTGGTGAAAACTATACATTGATGAATAAAATTACAAAGCTATGGGAGGCTTAAACTCGACCCATTGTTCCAATACCTGCTTTGCAAAAACTAAGGTTCTATCAAAAACTATACAAGTTTTGCACAAATTTGCAAGTCCAGAGTTACCCCGTTGTCCTATTTCTTTATGAACTAGGACAGTTAGTGCTTCTGGTGTTGCTAACTCTCTACTCATAGCTTGAATAGTCTAGTGCTTATATAGTGATAAAGCTCATGGGAAAGAGCGAATTAAACATAGCTCAAAACGAAAATTCACGGTCCAAAGGGTAATTTTTTCAAAACGTCACTCAGGTCAATGAAATTTTGTTGTAAAGCCATTTATCTAATCTTTATATTAATAATAAAGTCAATAAACTTAAATATTGTCTCCTACAAAAAAACTCCAACAAAAAAAAAACCAACTTCTTCCCAGAGAAACCTGACATGGAACGGGGTCGAGGAATCACCCTGAGTGGCCAACAACATACCCTGTGAACCCTAAAAGTAGGATCTAGGTATATTGGTGTGTACGCAGCTTTCCCCTACTTTTTGAAGGTAGAAATATTATTTCTGAATAGCCCCTCATCTCAAATATTAAATCATATCAACACATGTATCAACCTGAGTGACCATTTGAGGAAGTTAGAGAATTCTCAAGGATTGATTTTAGGAACAAACAGGCATTAGTAAATCAACAAGCACCTCTTTTTTTGAACTAATGATATTTATATTAAACATAAAAAAATCCAGTAAGATGAAACAATACAAAGTCATGATTACAATTTTCATCTAAAAGTCTTTAATCTTTCGTTTACAAAATTCATGTCAGAGCTTAGGTATAATCATCTTCAAAATCTACTATCTTTCTATCTCCATGTAGATAAGTCCACTGATGCCTTCCCCACTAATATTTTACACACGGATCGTCTTCATAGTGCAGACGGTCCAACTCTCCCTTTACTACTTTTCTAAGTTGTGAATCGGAGATTTCATGAACGATGAATTGTGAGTCCCTTGCCAAAACACAAACATTATCTCTAGTCCTAACTCCTCGGGGCAATCTAGCCGCTGCATCTCTTACCAAATAATGGAGAGTTAAAAAAGGCGGTTTATTCCTCTTAATAATATCGTCATGACAAATCCTTTTGAATAGTTTTCCTCCACGCCTTTTCAGTGGAGCGACAACAAACTTCTTACAATCCACAGTTGCATATAAGAAAGCCTTGTCAGGTTGTGTGTACATTAGAGCTTCTTCTCTACATAAACATGCTCTTATTTCCTCGCTGCAGGGGTGAATAGTTTTAGGACTATTGATAGCTCGTGCTTCCTCTGACCTTTCGCCAAGATTGATTGACGTGCATGAATTGTTGTTTGAAATTTCCATTAGAATCTTTTTTTCCCGAATGACTTCCTTATCCGCCATATCATCAGATGTGTTTTTTGCCATTTTTTCCTATATATGTCCCAATAAAATAAACAAAAGTGAAATTGAAAATTAGAAGCATAAAAAAAATACGAATGTACATGAGAACTCAAGCTGAACAAGCGAGCGAACAATTAAAGCATGTTTGACCAACCTTCTGAAAGGTCAAACTTTTCATTATTAAAAAGAAAAATATTACATTTGTTATATATATGTGTTTGACCGAGATTTTGTTGGAAAAAACAAATATTTTGGAGTACTAGTAGAAACGTTTAAGTAGAACTGAAAAAAATGATGAAATTTAATAAAGACTTCGATCCAATCTTGACAAAGACAAAATATCAGTCAATTCTAAATAAAATATATTGAAAGAAATGAGATCGAAGTAAATGTTTTTAGCTTTTTCTAGGTAAAATGTCACGTATTTATATATCAAGAAAATTTTATTAAATCGGTATGAATATTTAATTTTCAATCCAACAACTAAAATAAATAATGATTTCCTTGAAATATTAACAAAATTGTTGATTATATGTGCAAAAATATTTGGGATAACTCGTTGGGAGATATTAAACAACAAAATTATTCCAATCAGATTCTTAATCTCCAACATAATCAAAGTGAACACACAAAATCAGGAAGGACTAAATACAGAATCCTTAAATACATGCATATATGAAGAATCATCATCATTGATCTTCAACATATGATAAAACTTTAAACGCGATGAACAAAGGTGAAAAACAAAGAAAATAATGACTAATCTAACCTCTAGTAACTTGTTAATGGATGGTCTGACTCTTATCGATGCTTCAAAGATAAATGTAGGAAGAAGACGGGAGAGTTTCGTTCATTTGAAAGTCAAAGGGAGGAAGAAGATGTTGACGGAAACAACATGAATGGTGTTTGATTTATACAACTTTAAAGGGATAAAAGAGGAATATAATATTAATTAATAGATGCAGTGGATTTTAATGATCTTCTAACTTAGTCAAATCTATTATCCTCACTAAAAATATTGTTACCTCCCTCCAAAAAAATATATTCAAATTCACATTACAAGACATGATATACCAAATTTTTTGTGTGAACTTATCTGATGGTTTTTATGTTTTAACTTTATACTATATTTGGAAATTCTGCATATATAAGATTAAATTACTATTTTTCCTAAATATAATATAGGAAAAATGTACAAGTACCCCCTTAATCTATGCCCAAAATTTCAAAGACACACTTATACTATACTAAGGTCCTATTATCCCCCTGAACTTATTTTTTAAGTAATTTCCTACCCCTTTTTGGCCTACGTGACACTATCTTGAAAAAAAAGTCAACCAGCATTGGGCCCACAAGATAGTGCCACGTAAGCCGAAAAGGGATACAAAATTATTAATAAAATAAGTTCAGGGGGGTAATAGGACCTTACTATAGTATAAGTGTGTCTCTGAGATTTCGGGCATAGGTTGAGGAGGTACTTGTGCATTATCCCTATAATATAAGATATTTAACATGGTTGTAGTTAAAATTAGTGTGGTATATACGTAAAAAAATCTATATATAATAGTATTTCTTTTCAATGAATTCAATAGCAACGATAATAATAACATAACACTGTAACCCACAGGCGAGGTTAAGGAGGGTCTAGTCACTAGTGAACTCAGGCCCCACCCCTTTTTCAAGAATCTAGAAAGGATATTTCAAATAACCATGAATTTAAGCAATGTATATCAAAGCATGTTCAAAAATATAATACACAAGTAAATAAGACAAATCAAATAACAGACGAAATATTATTTATATCAATTTAATGAAGAACAATAACAACAAATAAATCAAAGAAACAACAAGAAAGAAATATAAATCAAAGGACAAAACACTATGAGACCAATACTAATGCTACTGGTATACAAGGAGAAACATATGTGATGCATCGTACCTATCTACAAATATCACAAGACTAAACTCAACTAGCTACTGACCTTTTATCCTAATTTTCGATATCTACAATCTCCCATCTATGGTTATGTTCTGAATAAGCTAAAAATTTCTCATGTCCTATTTAATCACCAAGTTTCAATACTTCTTTGGCCAACCTCTACCTCTCCATAAATCCATCATTGTCAAATTTCCACACATCCTCATTAGACCTTCTATGTATCTCCTATTCGCATGCTCGAAGCCTCGAATCATATAAGTTGTACATGACATTCTCATAACCAATCACTCTAGTAGGTTGTGATTTTTTGTATACATGACTTGCCATACATTGAAGCCCTTAAATGGTGATTTTTTTAACTTTTAAAACTTCTACAATCTTTGAAACTGAAAGTACATCATTTCTTGAACCCAAATGCCGCATCATAAAAGCTCTCATAACATAGATTTTTTATTTCGAAAATACACATTTTTTGTACACTAAAAAACTACATTGTACAGTTGTTAAAAGCAAAAAAAAAATTCTTCATAAAATCTGTATTTTAAAGCTGAAATCTTACATTTTAGAAGTGTCACGATCCGCAAGTACTCCCTAGAAGTTAGGGAAAATCCTTGGATCAGAACAAGGCGTACTTGACCCTTTGGGGTCTTGTACAAGCCCTTTAGCTATCATTCATTACATATGACATGAAAAGTAGTGCGGAATTAAAACTTTTCACGGTAATTAATATAAAAAGGAATCCTTTCATAACTACTTAGAAACTTTCATCGTCACAAGCCAAAATTAAAGGCACGACATAATATCTTAGGGACACGCCCCATTTGAAAATAATACATTATAAGAACTTATACAAAACAAAAGATTGAAGAACTATGCCCTCAAATATACGAGGACATACTTTGTCTTGAGATAATCTTTCCCAAGCTTGCCTTCTAACTTCAACCTCGCTTCCAAACCGATACATATAGAGTATAGAAAAGTACGGGATTAGTAAAAATATTGTACTAAGTATGACATATGCAAAAACATGCAAAAATGGACATTTTTAGTAAAATAAGCTTTCATGCCAAATAAGTAAAAAATTCAAGACTAAAGATGTAAAACAACATAAGAATCATAATTTAACACTTAGAGATGAATTCCCACACTTTTAGCAAAAGGGAGAATTTTACAGTAAACTTTTCAAAGTTACAGTTAATTCGTTTTGACTTTACAGTGAACTACTCTAATCTCAAAACAGTGAACTCCCAAAGTCAAGCCAAGAAGAAGTGAACTCAAGTTCAAGTAAAGAAGAACTTAGAAATTTCGTATAATTCCAACACGTCCAAACACAACTTTGTTGATATGCCCGGCAATCTTCATATCAATAATTATCTAAGAAAGGGCCCTTTTTACTAGTAAGGATGCAGGAAGCAAAAAAACTTGCGCGAAGGACGTTTTCTTCTCTGCCCTCTCCTCTCCAAAGGCCAAGGGAGAGACTGCATCCCTTTCCTTCGGTAGCTCTTTTGGTTTCCCAAGGATAGCGGTAGCTGGGGCAAAGCCCGCTTTCTTCGCTCCGCGAATGAGAGAGAAAGTCAGAGGAAAAAACACGTTCTCTCTTTGCGAGACCGTAGAAGTTTCCCTAGATAAGATTATCCTAAGACTCACCAAGATAAGACATGAAGGAAACGCACATACACCTCCTTCAATACACACCTAGGTGATCCCCAAGACTACCCCGTCTAGGCTTACTCGCCTCGGGAGAACGAGCCCCCAAATAAATGACAAAAACATTAGAAGAACACTCAAACAATATACCAAGACTTCCCTTTTGGAATGCCTACTTAGTGCAATGAGTAGATGACATCCCATTCCACCACCTACCCTAATTAGCACACTCTTTTAGAAGACTTAGCTCATTCAATTCATATAAGACTCACCAAGACTCCCCTTTCGAAAGGTCTACTTAGTGTAATGGATAGATAGTGTTCCATATCACCACCTACCCTAATAATACGTTCTTTTAGAAGACTTAGTACTTTCATTACTTTTGTGGGGGTTATCTTAACTGACATAGATCATGAAAGCTAAACACGTAATCCCGATACTTTCCTTATCGGAGAAGGGTCCCCTCACTTGCCTAGAGTGAGGTCTTTTCTCTTTAGATTTTACATGGCTTTCCCAGTAGCTACACCTATGCGGGCGCACAGTTAAGGGATAAAGAGATTGCTACTAAGTAACTCACTCTCTTCTCACAAGGAGTACTCATCTCAAGAGGTATATTGGAATACAACTTATCAATTCATGAAGTGTAGCCACCCCTTCTTCATATCCTCTCGCTGCTAAGCATAACTCCCCACAGTTTCTCAACATTCATTACTAAAGGTCAAGGATAAATTTTGGACACCACATCTCAACTCACGAAGGGTACTATCCTACAACTTACATTAGAAAGCTCTTGGGAATACTGAGGTTGCTACTAAACAATTCTTCTCAACTCACGAATAGTGTTCACCCAAAAATTCTCCTTTTGACTTAACTTAACTTCATTCATTCATTCAAGTGTGAGTGTGTGTACATGTGAACACACCTTTCACATAAGCATCATTTTATTTACACTTCATTCTATACATGCTTAGGCCTTCATTCATCACATCACACACAGTTTAACATACTTCATGTAGTCATGTAATTCATTTAGGCATACTCTCTAGCCTACTTCACATAATAAGCTTCATATAGCACATTTATCAAGAATAGAACAATTATTATCTTGCTTCACATAAAATTCCTTCAAGGCCTCATTCACAATTCACAAGTAGCTTCACATTCAAATATATACCAAGTAAACATCACCACCAAAGGTGGACCATACCACTCAAGAGCATTTCATAATTAAATATAAACAAGATAAACAACTTACCCTTAATCCAAGCTTCCATCACCTCTAACATTTTACTCAACAATTCATCATTAATTAACCCTTAGGGCAGTAGCTAAACATCAATAACAACACAAGTAAAGCAAAGCTCAAAGACTAGAAAACCAAGCCCATTTAACCCATTTCTTAAGCCAAAATTTGATAAAAAGCTTAAACATGATTTCATTGAAATTTTAGCATTAAAATCACCAAGTAACATTAGAAACATCATATTTTAGTCATTAGAAACGTTTTCATGCAAGACCCATACTTAGAGTCAAAGATAGAAGAAGTTAGGGTTGGAAAACTCTTTTTGAAATCTATTAGAAAGGGGCCCTTGAATGGAATAGAGTCCAAGGATGACTACCATACATCACATGGAATAAACCCCAATGATATTCGATGGAGAAATCGACCGCCCACAACCCTCCAATATCTTCTTGACTTCTAGCTTCCATGGAGACTTGAGAGGAAGTTTTAAGAGAGAGGGGTTTGGGGGTTTAGGAGATGAGGTCTAAAATTAGGTATTAGGGTTTGAAAAACTTTAATATACCTAATAAACCCTAAAAATATCACTCACGGTTCATAAAAGAATTGCTGTGAATTTACCAAACACCCCAAGCCAAGGCAGTCTTTTTTACAGCTTTTTGGCAGCTCACAGACGGCTCCAACCAACAGACCATTTGTCCATCGACGGCCCGTGTTTGGAGGGTTGTTCCTTGAGTATGCAACCTCCAAACATGCAGTCCTGCAGGTCCAAAGGACTAACCAAATTGAAGGGCCGTTGGTTGGACCATTGTCCGTCGTTTGGTCTCGTTGGTGGACACTGCGAAGGCAGTCTTGGGTCCTAGTCTTGGTCCTTTCTCTAGGGCCCCTCGTGGGTCCTAGGTGAGGTCGTACCCGGACGTTAAAACCCTAAAGATAGTCTTCTAGGTCTTAGGAACATATCACACCAATTTCAGGCAAAACGAACCCGTAAAACTCACTCGAACACATCAAGACACATGAACACTTTCTAAGACACACCTTCTGAATGTCATGGACGTTCTTGGACGTTTGACTTCCAAACTTAACCAAACTTCACACACTTCCTAAGAAAATAAATATAACTCACTTTAACATAAAATTAACTCAAGAAACATTCACGAAGCTCTAGTTCACCTTAGTTCGTTTAAGGGTGTTACAAAAAGCCCACAAAAGGGTTGTGTTTTTAACCTCAAGAAACCGTGATTTTTACACTTAAAAAATAATCTTGGTAAAGCATGTTAAAGATGCATTTTCACACTAAAAATATGCAATTTTTAAGAAACAAATATGCATTTTCTTATCCTAAAAAATATGCATGTTTTCATTAAGTAGCTGAAAATGTTTTAAGCTCTCATTAAAACGAATTTTAAATGGATATATTCTTCTTAAATGAATAAATGAAATCACTCCCAAGTTCACTTTTGTGGGGTTAAACTTCACGCCCAGAAAATATGTTAAGTAACAAATAAAAACTAAATTAGAAAGTGTCTCCCTAAGTCATGTGGTTATATAAATATGAATATCTAGAGGGATGGTGGATGAACGACTATGTCTTACTATCACTCTCATTTGGTTTGTATATACACAAAAAAATAAAATCAAACATAAATATAAATATCAACAATAATATGTAAAACGTTAGTCAAAATAGCAACACATATATCTATATATAAATCACATGAAACTTTGAAGTGAGATAGAGGTGTTGGACACTATTGAAGCGAAAACACTGCTAGACACGAGCGATAATGCAGGCTATAATTAGCTTCTCTAATTGGGCAGAGATGGAGTCATATACTAACTCCCAATGCGCTCCCGAGTGTACATGTGAAAAAAAGATATGATAAAAGAATTAGGAAATGGGCTAACAAAATTATCATAAAGAATATAATCCATGAAGTCAATTTTTAACCGAAATATACGTTAACATGCACAAACATTCATATGACAAGAGGCGAGAATAAAACATACAGTTGTGTACCAGCTGAAACGTGCAGCAATAGCCTGGGAAGTTAGGGATACACAGTACCAATTTTTTTTAAAAAAAAATCTTTGAACTTGCTAACACATATAGAACTCAAGAATGAAATTTATAGTCATTCCTTGCTAGTTCCTAGTACTATTAAATTCCGAGGTGTCCTATTTATTATCGGATACAGAAAGAGGGAAAAATTTAAAATCTATTCCTGCAAGTAGTTATAACTTTTAAGATTAAAAAATAATCAAACAACCATCAAATGACTATCATATGATCAAGGTAGGTTTTGTCTAAACTTATGAAAATGATGTCTTCCTACCTGCATTTGGCATTAAAAAAACATACACATATACACACACTCAAAATGTGACTGCCAGAATAGGTGATGTGATTCATATCGACTATTCCATACACTTAAATTTGATAATCACACAAGTTTAAATAAAAGAGCAAAGTATAGGTTTGGCCGAGTTAATAGCCCTGAAAGTGGAAAAAAACAGAAACCGAGAAGTACTAAGAGTATTTAAATATGGTGAATAATGCCCTGGCTTACAATGCTACGAAGCAAGAGAAATATATTCACCAGTTGAGATGAAACATGTCAAAATGACTATATTAGAGTAATAGTTAAATCAATGAGTTTATATGGGACCTGACATTGCCTAGTAAACATTGATTACAAAGTTAAGATATAGTAGAAAGAATTTCACATATTAAACATCAACAACGGAATAAAATAGAGAGGAGAGGACTTCTCATTGATCGCTTCACAGAGAACTTTAACAAGGACAAAATTTATGTTAACATGACTTCAAAATATAAAACATGCTTAACCACTTGAAATAGCATAGTCATTTTAAACTTAATAAAATCCTATAAACATGACAACTAAATTGTTAGTGCGAGCAAATGTGACGTAATGGAGATTCAAGTTAGACATGATAACACTTTCCTAATCAAGGCTCGACACTTAGTTGAATTATTTAAAAATTAGGTAGGTAACAAGGTTATAACATGATTTTAACAGAAGGGTATTGGTATCCTTAATTACATAATTCTTTATTAGAAAAATAGGGAAATCTGGTCATACAACAAATTAATCTGATAACATTGCAAGAAAATATTTTTTTAACTTTGAAGAAATAATAAAACTAAGCAGATCATCGAAAGTACTGGATTAAGAATTTTAACAACATGTTAGAATCATAAC